>LS485230.1:22400-34198 GCA_900490705.1 Pristionchus arcanus
CGGTGGTATGGGAAGGGGTACGGTGGGGGGGGGATAGTGGACTACGGTAGGAACGATATACTGTGGGATACAGTTTGTCTGGGACTTCGGTACGGTCCATTGTAGCCTATTGTGAGTGTCGGTTCGAAAGAATTGTTACTATGCGCTTTTCTATTTCATTGCCGCTACAACAACTAGTGGTGGCTGCAACTGTAATGAGTTCAGCAGAAAGACTTGAATATATTGTCAAACCTCACATAACTGCTATACGTAGTATATATTACGGTAGCGTTATCGATTTACTCGCAGGGCGAGATCAAGGACGGCGTGCGTGTGGTCGAGCTGGAGCAGCCGAGGCCGAGCTGGTTCCGACGAGTCGAGAAACAACCCTGAATCAGGGCAAGGGAGCTGGCACCGTGCCAAGTGTCAAACTCTCTCGATTCCGCATGCTCCCTCGCCCCCGTCTGACAGTGCAGAATGGAGAGAGATCGTTGTAGTGTATCGATTAGGTAGTTTGTTGTTTTGTTCGAATTGTTTTCTTTCTTTCCATTCTTACCCCTTTTTTGATGATTGTTCGATCTGAGAAATGAACTGTTTTGATGTGATAAATGAATGATTTTGTGGGTTCGTTTAGTACTTATTTGATATTTTTAAACGCTTTTAGCAACACGAATCGGCTATATTTTTCTCCTCATACTATAAAAAAGGCATTCTTTGGGAAGGGATCACTTTGCTTGAATATTTCTGGGTTCCTTCCAGTTGATAGCTAGAAACAGTTAAGTCTCTCCTCTCCATTGGGGAACGATTTGTCACCGAATTACGATGGGTGGCAGCTGATGTGTTGCATAATGATGGGTGAGCACATTAACTCGTCAGTTTGTGATAGGGTAAGGGAGTGGATCTACAGTAGCTTTAGTAAGTTCGTGCATTCATTTTCTTCTAGAATGGCTGAAACGTGCAGGTGAGTAGAAATCCGCGAAATCATCTATTATATTTTAATTGCTCTCTGGCTCATCTCAGACATCTGCCACTCTGGAATTATGTCCCGGCTAAACATGCAGAGTCGTGAGAGGAGGAACGGTTACGGTAGTCTACATTATCATTTCAATCAGCTCTGAAAATCGCGAACCCCTTGGTTCATAATCCCTGTTTCCTCCTCGAATGATCATTTCGCCCATCTCAGACATTATTCTCAGACATCTGGCGCAGGGAGCACTCTGGTATTATGTCCGGGAGGGAGGGAAGATGATGGCAAAATAATGGGGTGCTCAGGAGTGATCTACCACTGGGGATTACGGTGGTAATATGGTGTTTTGACGTTTCTTGTTGATTGAAGTTCTGATGGTAGTATTCGTTTTCCCACGCATTTTGTTGCAATGTTTAGAGGATGCGGTGTTGAGCTATTACTTGCTAGTTGGTTGTGTTGCTTTTACACGTTATTGCTGCTATATGATCAGTAGCAAGTAAAAAGTGCAGCAACAATAAGAGTATGGGGGTGAATAGACACAGTACAGTCGTTATCCTTTGGCTTCCTCGTGTAACAATGCTCTTTCGCCGGTCAGAGAAGCGAGAGAGCATGGAAAAGTGAGAGGGCCAGATCATTCGTTATCCTTCCCCTTCCGTGATCCATCGTTTCTCTGGTTTCATAGAGTTAGAGCAAAAACTGTAGGGTAGGAAGAGGGAGGGTCAGGGGGGGGTTTTCTCTCTTTCTTTCCATTCTTACCGCCCTTTTGATGATTGTTCGATCTGAGAAATGAACTGTTTTGATGTGATAAATGGATGCTTTTGGGGGTTCGTTTAGTACTTATTTGATATTTTTGAACTCTTTTAGCAACACGAATCGGCTATATTTTTCCTCATCATGTTTTCGAGAAAAATATCATTCGTTTGTGAGTCTCTTTGAGTGAAAATTTGTAGATTCTACGATCCCAGGTGGTAGTTAGGAACAGTTCAGTCTCCGCTCTCCATTGAGGAACGATTTGTCACCGAATTACGATGGGTGGCAGCTGATGTGTTGCATAATGATGGTAAGCACATTAACTCGTCAGTTTGTGATAGGGTAACGGGGTGGATTTACAGTATCCGACTGAGTTCGTGCTTTCATTTTCTACTAGAAAAATTTTCTACTTTCTACTAGATTTTCTACTTTACAATTGCTGGAACGTGCAGGTGAGTAAAAATCCTCGAAATGTCCTGTTCCCTTGTAATCGCTGGCTCTGGCCCATCTCTGATAAAATTCTGCCAGGTAGAACACCCTGGCATTATACGCTATCTATAAACCCAGAATCGTGATAGGAGAAAAGATAGCGTTAGAGTGCATTATCAATACAATCAGCTCTGAAAATCTCGAACCCCTTGGATCATAACCCCCGTTTCCTCCTCGAATGCTCGTGTATTTCGCCCGTCTCAGACATTATTCTCAGACATCTGGCGCAGGGAGCACTCTGGTATTATGTCCGGGAGGGAGGGAAGATGATGGCAGAATAATGGGGTGCTCAAGAGTGATCTACCTCTGGGGATTACGGTGGTAATAATAGGGTAAAAATTTCAATAACTCGGTCTGGGGTGTGATCTACTTTCGAGGATTACGGTAGTGATGTTCTGTTGTTAATCTACTTGTTGTTATGAATAATACGGTATTTCTAGAACGATCCGATGGCAACGGTGAGATATTGTATGTTTTGGCATTGGCATTTGTTGTTGTTGAATTATAGGGCATGCAAAAGTGATCTGCCGAATCACGATAGTTTAGAGGATACGGCGCCTTCAGCTATTACTTGCTAGTTAGTTGTGTTGCTTTTACACGTTATTGCTGCTGTATGATCTGTAGCAGGCAAAAAGTGCAGCAACAATAAGAGTAAGGGGGTGAATAGACACAGTACAGTCGTTATCCTTCCCCTTCGTGATCCATCGTTTCTCTGGTAGCGAAGAGTTAGAGCAAAAAGTAGAGGGTAGGAAGAGGGAGGGTCAGGGGGAGGGGGTGAATAGAGGAGAGGAAGGGAGGGAGGGGGAATAAGATCATATCCTCATCATATCCTCATATCCTGTCGAACTTTCACTGCTATAGTACTGTCTACTCTTTCGTATTCACTTTCGTTTGCTGGGAGATGATTTGTGCATGCACATTCCGTGGATCAGTACAGTATCTTGTAAGATAAATTGTATTCTCAGCACCCTCATTTGCTGAACTACCGCATTCGGGACCTTACATTACGGTTTTACTCAGGAACTTCCATTTATCTACAATGTTCTAGAACTTGTTTTGCTCATCCAAAGAGATTAAAAAAAATAACTATCTGGCCTTCAGACCAAAGACATGTTGCTGTCCCCCCTCAATATCCCTGCAATCACCTTCCCATTTCTCACCTATCCTCCTCCCTTCCTCCGTTTTACTTCACCTGACAGATCACCTTCCTCCCCGGATGATTTGTGCGAGCCCATCTGATTTGATGGACCGAGATAGTCCATCTTTCTCTCCCTAACCTCCTCATTTCGCGTGTTCCCTCATAGCCGGACCATGCTGCCTTCATTTCCTAACCAGCGCAGTTTTATTGGTCTTTGATCTTCTAATCATTTCAAAAACACCAGTTTCAAAATTATCGGATTCGAGCAACAGTCCGCGGTGTCATTGGCTGGCGAAAAAGCGTATCCGATAAGTATCCGCTTTGAAACATATTTGACTCGAAGAGATCAAATATCAACCTCAGGCAATGAGTTCGCCAGATCAAAGGGCTGCCCCTGTCTCCTTTCCTCCCCTCATCCCCTCACCTGGGGTGACAAATTGAGTGCTGATAATGAGATTAACGGGGGTGATAAATCTCCCTGGGATAGGGAGGGAGGGGATAGAGGTCTTGAGTTGGGTGAACTCTTTCTATCCTTTCCGTAACGTTTCTTGATCAGATTGTTTTATGAGTTGAGGCAGTTTTGATATATCTAGATGCTATACAAGTTTTATGAATCAGGTAACGCTATTACTGGAGGTAAATCTCCCTGGGATAGGGAGGGATGAGAGGGGTCTTCCGGGAGAGATGAACTCCTTCTTACCTTTCTTCCCTAACTGAAGTGTTTTTGGGTTGGTTTGTTGAGGTAGATTACAATTAGATTGTGATAGAAGGCAGTTAATTTTTGATAATGAGAATAATGTGCTGTGATAAATCACCCTGCGATAGGGAGGGATTTCAGGGACGAGGGGGAGAGGTCTTCCGGGAGAGATGAGTGAACTCTTTCCTACCTTTCTGAAGGAGTTTCGTCTGAGCTTTTGAGATTTGTTTATTTCTGGTATTCTCGTTCTCGACCTGATCGATATCCACTATCAATGATGATTATGTACCTCCCTTGAAACATATCCAATAGTTGGAACCTATCTGATCCTATCATTCCATTCCCCCACCCCTCCACATATAGAGCTGCCGTTGCCTGGGCAAAAGATAGTGAAGTCCCCCAATTGGAACCTCTTCGATTGTTATTTGATCCGGTGATATTAGGAGTCATGACAAACACAATAAAATGCCTCTCATTTGTATTTTAATTCGAGCGAACGTCGATGGTCTATCAATCCTGAGATGCAGTATTGATTTGGAAGGCGCTTTGAAACATAACCAATTGGAACCTCTCGATTATTATTTGAGCCGGCCGTTTTGTCTCGCTGCCACATCCGGCAAAAAGCGATTAAAAGATTAAATTACAAATCGAGAGTGAGAAGAGAGGGAGGGGATGATGTGCTCTACTTGCTGGATAACCATCCGTCTCTCGTTTTTGCCTGATCTCTCACTGGTCAGAGAAGACGAGAGAGTACGCGAAACGAGGAGAGTCCATCCTAACTAACGGTCAGAATGGGGGTCAGAGGTAGAAGAAGTTTCGGCTCGGTTTGTGTTTCCTATTATAATCCGCTCTCTTTTCACTTGAATGTTTCATTGCGCCTGTTGTCTTGTTTCGCGATGCTGTCCAGAAATCGACACAGATGGAGTTGCGGACCGGGATTTTCCAGTTTCGGGCCGGCATTTAGTCCCTTATAGTTTTAGAACTTGAATTCACGATCGTTTCTCGTCACTTGAGTATCAGATGTTTCCGATTGCTATTTTGGTTTTATAAAAATCCAATTTTCCAGGTACCGGCTTTTAGTCCAGCCATTCCCAATGTGAATTCAGAGTGCCGCCTTTCAGGGGTCTCCCCGGTTACTGTTTTCGTATGATAAATTGAGACAGAAGGAGGGGGAAGGAAAAAAAGGAAGAAGGGGGAGGAATGAAGAGATGATTGATCTTTGTCAACATTACTCACCTTTCCTCACCTTTTCTCCTATCTTTTTCTTCTTTTCCTATCGTCTGACTCTCTCCGTTTCGCCTGCTCTCTCGCCCACTCTGACCGACGAGAGAGCGTGCGAAAGTGAGAGACGACGTCATCTTTTCTCTCCCTCTATCCCTGTCTTTCTTCTTCATCTTCTCCTGCCGCGCTACCGCACTGTACTTTTTACGATATATTGTGACGGCGCGATTGGGTTGGGTTGGCCTTATCGTTGAGTAAGGCTGACTAGGGTTAGGAATCATTCTGACAGTGACTTCCTCTGCGTTCTAGTATAATTTCGGTATCTCGCAATCAATCTTCATTTTGACTCTGCAGTTTCACTGTCTTACGACTCACAATCAGTCTATTGCGCTCACATGTCAGCCTTTTGCGGGAACCTCAGGGTTTCAAATTCCATCATTCTACACCCCGGTCACTTGCCAACTCTCTCTTGAATCTTGCCACAACTTCCCAATAGAGCTATCATGATGAAGAATCCGTCTCTTCATTCCGCGCACTCTCTCGTCTCTCTGACCGACGAAGTAGGCATAGTGAAGAGACGACTTCTTCATCCTGCCATCCTTGCTCTCGAATTTTGCCACTACTTCCCACTGCCCCCTACTCCTCCTATTGTGCGCCAATTTCAGACCTGAAAGGGGGTGAGGGCGGAATCCCCTTCCCGCTGCCTTATCCCTCCTGCAAGGGGATTCTGTCTTGTTACATGCAAGATCATCGATCGTTGCTTCTCTAATTCTCTTCACTTTTCCTGCTCTCTCGCTCTGTCTAACTCTCCTCATTCCACGTACCATCTCGCCCTGTCTGACCCAGACTCTCCTCATTTCGCCTGCTCTCTAGTCCTCTCTAACCTAGACTCTCCTCATTCCACTCACAATCTCGCCGGTCAGAGTAGGGCTAGAGAGCATGCAAAATGAAGAGACTTGGAGGGCGGGGCTTAGGGTGAGAAACTGAGGAGCAGCAGCGCACTTAGAGTATCAGCCATAAATCGAGTGGTGAATGTACTATCTGGATGCCTTGATGGCCAGAATGAGTCCCTTGCCAGATGAGAGGGTTGTTGCTGTGTCTTGTTGATCGATTACATCCCAATATCGTTTTTTTTTTGCTTATTTTGTATCCTATTTTCGCCACCCTTCACAATTATGTTTCAAATTTTCTATACTTTCCGTTGGTTTATTACACGGCGATTGTCTCAAACCTTCGTCTATTTTTTCATCTTGATCTTGAAATGGTTATGATGAACTGACGGGCAGCTTACATTTTAGTAGACGCTTCTAATGTAGCGACGTAAATTAACACTAGGGTTGTCCGACTGACGGATACTTCTGAATATTCTGCACGTTCGCCAGTTTAACCGATGAGAGACCAAGAGTTCCCGAATTTTGACAACCCTAACTGTTATAAGCCTGACCTTCTCTTGTCTACTCTCTTTACCGGGCATAATGCATCCAACGTACTCGGTCTATTCATTTCTCGAATGAGGCTTCATCCACTATCCCTGATTTTGTCTGATTTACGAAATGTAAAGAGTAACTCCATTACTCTTCAATCCCTCTCTTTTCCTCGTTTCACTCTCCCCTCTCTCAGGGACAATAAAAGTTTAACTGCTCATATGAGAGAGGAAATGTAGATTTGAAGCATTAGGGTCTTTCTTGCCTCGCTCATTTCAGAGGGAGAGGGAAGAGTCAGGACTCTCTCAATTTCGCGCACTCTCTCGCCGATCAGACGGCGTTAGAGACTGTGTGAATTGGAGAGAGTGCGTTCTCTGGGTGGTCAGAGAGGCCGAGAGAGCAGGCGAAATGGAGAGATTCAGACGCGAAAGAGCGCGGATTTCATACGCTTTTCATTCACTCTTTTATCTCCACTTTCCCACAATTTCCCATCATAAGACGAGGCGACTCTAAGTGACTGAAGGACGTCTGTTTAATATATTCCGACGATGATGATGCTCGATGAGCATTATTTGTGGTTTCCCAAACCCATGGTTAACCACTTGCTGCAAGCGCTTGGTTTACCAGTATGTCTGTAGAACACTAAAAAATTAGTGATAGAATTGCATGAAATTTACCGGAAAAGTTATTCGATCTTAGTCTTCGTTTTATTGACGCGCTAAATTCGGGAGTGATCCTAGGATATCCATTTTTCCCCTTCATCTGTATCGCCAACCCTGAGTCCCTATCTCCAGCAAACCTTGTCATGACGATACTTCAACACCTTTCCCCACCTACTCAACTCCCCATTCCCGGAGACACCTTCCTTCCACTCCCGTGTCAACTAATGGGCTCATGTGCCTGTGTGTGAAATTGAATGAGATCGCGGGCCTGATTGAATGTTGATAAACTCTCTCATTTCTACGTGCTCTCTCGCCTTCTCTAACCGACGAGAGAGCACTCCTTTTCGAGAGAGTGCCGGTCTCTCGAATCACCGCGGTCTCTCGTCGGTCTCTAACCTGCCAGAGAGCGTGGAGAATAGGGAGACACGTGAAAAAGGTTGCCAGTAAATCACCAAATGCTGTTAGAATAGGCTGTTATTCGGGGGTATTGCAGTAAGGGAGTAAAGACAAATTGTCGAGAGTACCCAGGTATCGTAGTTTTGATTGATTTTTACGTCATTCCTAACGTGACCTACCGTACGCCTGTTGATTTACCGTAGCATACGCAATCTTGAGTATTGAGTATTTGTGACTGATACTGAGCGTGAAGATCCCAATCCCTAATGATATCTCCTCATGCAGGCCCATTGCCTGATGTCAGGATACATCTGTAAATCTGCAAGCTACCCTAGCTTTGCCGTTCCAAGTCAGGCCAATGATAGTAGTTTCTAACAGTGATTACGTAACAACGCAATCGATTAGGGCTTCAAACTGGATTCCCAATTTCACTTTCCCCTCCTCCTTCCTCCTCCCTCTCCCCTCCTCTCTCTCTATCTTTTCACAGCTCATGTTTCACACTCTTTCTCGATATAATCCCGTCGATTGAGTTGCCAACCGTCGAAATTGGAGGCGATTTTGGCATGATGGGAACATTTGCGTTTGTGTTGTTGTTGTCCGGGTTACTTCCGTCGCAACTGTGCATGGTAGTCGAAATTTTGTCTTTCTATCAAATTGACGCGTTTCGGGGATAAGAAAGGAAACGGATTCCATGTTTCCTGTTCACTTCTGGACCTCACTTCTGGTTACCTTCTTGCGGAGTTTGTGAACATCTTCTGAACGGTCCTGGATGTGATTTTATTGCAAGTTTTTGCCTGCGTTTCGGTTGTGAATTATTCGATATAATCCGTCGATTGAGTTGCCAGGCGATTTAGGCCGGGGAAAGGAAAGGAAACATGATGATGGGGTCATTTGCATAGGTGTTGTTTGTTCGCTCGGTTTAATGTTTGGCTGCATGTGGACATGATGTGGTGCCATGCGTCGGAGGATCATGAATGGTCTACGAAGCGCTGGTTTTATTTGATCTACCTGGACTTTCGCGTCCTGAGCCACTCCTGCATATTTTTGAAAATATGCCCATGCTTCATGTTGTGTTTCATTCATTCTTTATCTTTACATTGCACAATTTTGAAGTCAATTTGCTCATATCTTTCTGTAAAAACTTACAACCCCCTGAAACCATTTTAAGCCTGAACCATGTTCCCTTGTATCCCGAACCCATCCCTGATCCCCTCCAGCCCCCGCTCCTTCTATTGTCTCTCCTACCCTTTCACCGACTGTCAATAGAGCAGCTACCAATGTCTCTCCCAATCTGCTCACTCCATAATCGGTCAGACAAGATGAGAGACAAGGGAAGGGGAGAGAGTGCAAGAGGGGGAAGGGACTAATCTGTAATCCACTCACTTATGAGATGATGGTGTTCAATGAGAGAATGGGGGAGGGGTGCCAGCTGAGTTGTCCCTGAGGGAGGAGGAGGCTACCAGTGGAACCAATGGAACCAAAAGCGGAACCATCTCGCTACCACACTTGCACTATCACTTGAAACGTTTATTCATTGACAACTGATTTTTATTTGTGTTTCACTCGTTCACTATCTTCTCACGATACAGTATTGAAGTCAATAGCAACCGTTTCTTTTTTTTCAAATACTCAAGCCTCTTCCTCCCCCATGTTTAGGCATGCCTCCATCCTCCTCCTCCCCTCAAATCTCCTCCCCCTACCGTAGTCGAGGCAATTCTATAGCCGCCCGAGTCTCGGCCTTCTTCTATCTCTGCGGCTCTCTCTCTCTAGCTTTTTCGAGTCTCATCCCTCTTCTCGGCTTTCCCTTTTTGGGTTGGGATCTTTTCGGACTTCTCTTGCGCTTCCTATCACAACAATACAAAGCGATAGCGTCATTGTTCTGATTTTTTCTGATTGTTGCCCAGGATTATTTCGGTTTTAGTCTGGTTCCAAGGGTTTCCTTATTTGAAAATGTCTCTTCGTGGATTTTTCATAAGAGCTCGTAGCAATTGGAAACCATTGTTCCGATTTGTTGTCAATAGATTGTTATACGCGATTCTAATTGCGTTTTGTCTCATACATTTATCTTCATTGCTGCTCAATCTCAAAGGAATTAATTTAGGAAACAGAACAGAGTACAATCCCATCCGTATTCCAAACAGCGCACATAGTTCATGCACATCGAACGTGCGTACCTTTTTATTTTATTCACCAGATTTTAAAATAATACCAAATAGAGACATAGAGTGCAATCTCACCCGAGCAACAGTTCATGCAAATCGAGCGAGCGTTGTGCGCCTACTGGAATTTGGCCACGATATTGGCCGATATGCGTTGTGATTGTGGCTATTTTTTTGCGATTATTTAAGTAGATCGCAATATTCGATAGTGCAAATCGAATTAAACATTCATGCAAATCCAGAGAGAGTCGCCTTCTGGAAGTTGCACGCCAAAAGTGCACTCTTTCCAGAGGCGAGGGAGGGAGGGAAAGGGCAACGAACTTTGAGTGTAATAGGCTGACGAGGAAACTGTTTTCTCTCGTAATTCAGGGAGTCTAAATAAGTAGAGGAAGCTGCACGTTGGATGAAGTCTAAATAAATAGGCAATAATGTTATTAGAGGGAAAAGGCAACGCACTTTGAGTGGCAGAGTACGCGGAAACAGTTCATTGCTCTCGCTTGCTCTTACGTTTTGAGCTATTATTGTCCCTTCAAGCGAAGTGGGCTACATATCATTATGATTATTGTGCCGAAACTAGATTCATCCCCTTCACTTTACTAGAAATTAGAAGCAAAACGGATCCCATGTTAGGAACCTCCTCAAAGGAAGTAAATCTCAGAGTCCAAAACTGTCCCAATAGATCATCCGCCTGTCTCCTCCTCACTCTTCACTCATTAATCTACTGAAGGTCAGAGAGAGATGGGCAGTAACCTCTCGCTAATCATTATCTGATCTCTTCTCTCATTTATTCGCGATATTAGGAGGTAATTTATCAATAACCAATATCCGTCCGAGCTTCCGCCAAATCAGCTGGATTCAAAACCAAAAAAAAAAGAATGGCGAAGACCAATCTCTGGTAGTAAAAGTGATGGCGATCAATTGAGAACCTCGGATTCCATTTTCCACGTCGCTAGTCATTTATTTGACATCGTTCATCATTTTTCAAACTCAATTTAACCTAATATAACCGCAAAAATCATTCGCGATAGTGCTCAGATAAATCAAAGATCATGTCCAAGTCCAACCTCCATCCATTCCACGCCGAAACCACCAATTAGCCGTCCCTTTGCTACTCAAGTATCACATAGTTCTGGAAACCTGGAATTAGTAGAACGTAGTAGCTACTAAATTTTTATTTTTTACGATACTCAATCCAAAATTCTCTGTTTACTTCGTCTAAACCCGCCTCGCATTACGTGATTGTATCCTCTACTCCCCTCGCTTGCATAAGTTATGACAACTGGGAACGAACCTCTCTCATTCCGAATTATATCTTGTCTGTCTGACAGCCGAAAGAGCATACAAACTGAAGAGACGCGCGAATTATCAGTCCTACTCTGAATACTCCCACGGTAGCACATTCCTCGCTTATTCAGAGGGATCCCGCCTCCTCAGATTCCCATCATACATAATATCCTCATATCTCTGAATCCCGTGACCTACTCAGCGTTGCATCGCGTCATTTCCCCTATTGGTTAGACCATGCTCAGTATCTGAATTGCGGCTAGGGTCTGCGTAGTCCATCCCACTATACTCGGTTTGACGAATAGTCTTGGCAACTGTAAACTCTTCATTGCGGAAGGAAATTTGCCTTTATTGTTGTCATGGATTCTTCGTTCGAGCTGCTTCATTTGTTCTATATAATTTTCAATAGCGACCTTCGGCCGCTCGCGACCGCCACACTAGGCGCGCGAGGCGAAGAATGAATGAGTTCGACTCTCGCTAATGGGATTAAAATCTCCGAGAAATGTGGACACGAAAATATCAAAACGCGTTCTATTGTAGGCGACTAGCCTCCTTCGGAGGCTAGACCCTGCGGGTGGCATGCAGCCTGCGGCTGCAGTGAGGCTCGCTACGCTCGCCTAGTGAGCGGCCTA
>LS485231.1:12496-75254 GCA_900490705.1 Pristionchus arcanus
CTGAACTTTTTTCCGCAAGATGCTCTAACCGTTAGCTATCGATTCCCGATGGTTTCAAGTTTCAAAATCGATTTTGAAATTTGTTCACAAATCTTTGCCAGTCGTTTTTATGACTTGTGACCGAGTCCATTCGATTGCTCTTGGAATTTGGATTCCAATGGGCTACTTAGCCAATCGTGAAAAAAATTGTGGCGCGAGTTATAGCGATTTGCGCAACTTTTTGCGCTTTTGTCGTTTGCGCTTTTGTCATGCCCCCCGTTTGACGCTCGGACGCGAATCGTCCTCTCTGACACGCTGTGCTCTTCATCTCTCTCTTGTCTTCCATTGGTCTTGCTCGTCTCTAACTCACTCATCCATCTCACTGTCTGTTGTCTATGGCATGGCACACACATTGCACTCACTCCAATTGGATCCTTAGTTGATCTTTGATCTCTGGTCTAAGTAGACTGGAGTGATGAATGGATCTCTGTAGAGAGCGCGGGAGCGATATCAGAGGCTGTCGGAGGATCAGCGACGAGAGTACAATCAGGTGTTTATCATATCCTTATCCACCACCACTCCCTCCCTCCCCCCTACTCTACTCTCTCTCACTCTTTCTCTCTATTCTCTTTCGAAAGTAAGACTCACTCATTCCGAAAGACACACCCTGGACATACCGTATCACTCCGACAGTGCACATCTCTCTCCATACACAATCTACCGTACTCCTTCCCTCAGAAGAATGAATCAGAATGGAAAGAATTGTAGATGTAGTGAAAGCTAGTTGAAAGCTTGAAGAGATTGTCCACGTATCGCGCTTATTCTGACTAAATAGTGAACAAAGTAAAGCGCGTTTGTGCTAATTGAACGTTACCAACTTTTGCCGTATCGGAGTAGTATGAAGGAAGGAGTACGGTAAGCAGTGTGTGTGCAGACGTCTGTGGTGTGAGAAATGTCGGTTTACTACGGTGTGTCTGTGTGATGTAGTTGGGAAGAGAAGTCCGAATAGATTAGGAAATAAGTGTTTGAGATTTGAATGATCAATTGGGCGGTAGATCAAAAGAGAAGAGGGAAGAAGAATGAATGAAGGGAAGAAGAATGTTGTAGAATGAGAAAGAAGAGTGAGGGGGAGGGGGAGGGAGAAGAGGGGAGGGATTGGGTGATGGATATGATAATGATAAACACCCTGAGTATTGTATCGTTGATAGGAATGTCTCGCCTCCCTTTCAATATTAATGATTGGTTGGACAATTGCACGAATGGATCGAATAATAACCACTTGATTTGCTCGAAATTGCTCGGTTCGGATTGGAATGGATACTGTATTACAGCAGTATCGATTGATTGTGATTGAAGACGGACGAGCGAATACGGTAGGAGGCGAGACTAGGTAGACAGTTATCGATCGATCGACTGTCTACAGTATCCCTACAGTACCCTCCCCTCTGATATCCACTCAAGAGCTCTCATTCTACTGCACTATTTCACACTCCTCTCCCTTCACTGCCTTATCCCATCTCTCTTGTGTTCTATTTGATTGATCTACCTCTTGATACATTTCCTTCTGTCTCACTCACCTCTGTAATAGGGAATACTGTATAGATCCCATTCGATCACTAATTGGAGGATGAGAATAACGTTCAGAAGTCTCTTCAGAAGCGATATACTCCCAAGAGGAAACGTGGAGAGGGATCAATCTCAGGAGATATATCTGGAAATTCATCCCTTCTGGGTGGATTCAGTGGTGGAAAGAAGGGAATGGGACCTGGGGTAAGCAGAATTACTAATATTTATTGATTATGAACGAGGATACGGTAGTTTAGATTAATGTATATTCCCTTCAGGATGATGAAGTGGATGCATTGACTACTCTGGAGAGAGATGTCATGAAGAGAACTCAACAAGCACAGCAAACACTCGCTAGAACGTACGATTGTCATGATCAATTAGACAGAGAGAATACGGTAGATTATGACTGATTATTGATTGATGCCATTTCAGTTCTGGAAACACGACGTCCAATCGTATCTATTCGACTCCATCGTCGTCCTCTAATGGACCTACACTAGCAAGCCATCTTGGGGTGAGTACGGTAGATAAAGAAGAATCGTCAAAGGATCAAAGGGTTGAAGGATCGTCAACTGGCATTTCTTTGGGTTATTAATTGGACTACGGTAATCATGATGTAATTTCAGTCTCAACTGCAGCAGTCTTCTCAACAGCCATCTCTTCTTCATCAGATGCCTCAACAAATGAATTCGTATTCGAATCAAGGACTATCTGGAATGGGACATCTTCAACCTATCATCAATCCATACAGTGGAAGACCTTGAACATCCCTTCCATCCACTAATCACCCATCTCTCTCCCCATTATAAATCACTCATTTAACATTGGAAGGAGATATTTTCTCTTACTGTTCTCTCACTTCTCATCCACTAGATTCCATTCAATCAACACCTTCGATTCTATCGATTTTTGTCACAGATATGCCTTGATTTGCACGTTTTCGTATTCCTTCCAACGCGCCGTCTATCTCAGTGCTCCCCTCTCTCACTACCGTTAGATTCAATCTAATCTCCCCTTCCCCTTCTCCACTCCATTCGATAAATAATATCATTGTTAGTTTGCACCCGTTAGTACGTTGAAACATCGCTTGACATTTTAGCCGATTCCTTCCTGTCTGCACATAGTACCCCCCCTTCTTCTCAAGTATCATTTTCAATTTTGGTTTGATATATACTATTTTGTCATCGATTGTCTCACAGCCCCACCACATGCACCCCCACTGTTACCCCCTTCTCCCTTCCCCTTCCTCATTCATCCTCAGTATCACCATCGAAGATAGATCATCAGTGATCTACAATCCCCTCCCCCCCTCACCCCCCTCATCGTATTCCAACGTAGATTCATACGCGAAACGCATTCACTCACTTATTCCATCTCTTTATTTTTCTTTTCTCTCCAATCAATACAGTATAATGGCGATACAGTAGTCTCTCTCTCTCTTCTCAGAGTAATCATCGTTGACCACTTCCTTCTTTGCACCGAGCAATCACCTTCCCTCCACATCGTAATAAGTTCTACATCGTTCTAATGTTTACATTGTAATCGATAATCGATTGATATTGAATAACTCTCTTGTCTTATTCGAAATGCGCCCATCAGATAGCCCCGTTCTCTCATTCATCTATTCAAATGGTCCTCTCTTTTTTTCATCCCTGCGGAGTTTATCCACCTTCCATTGTTGTTTTCCCTCAACTCGCTATCTTTTTCGATGCTAGTTGAGGGGGTTTTTGCGCCCAGAATTGAGTATAAAATTCAATTGATTACGATAAATAGTTGCCTAGCTCAATGGATGTGCAGAGGGAGGAAGAAAGCGAATGAAGCGTTGTCTTCGCTATGAATATCTGCTGTGAATAGAGAGAGGAAGGAAGAAGGGAGAAGGAATGAGAGGATTGCAGTCTGGATGAACTCGATGTACAGTGGTGATGCACCACCCGGTCCATCGATAGTGTATGGGAGAGAAGAAGGAGGGAATACAGTAGATGGGAATGGGGTTGAGACCACTGGAGATGCTGCATACTATCAAGTGACAAGTGGAGGAGAATATGCACATCATTATACTACTGGAAATGGACAATATGTGAGTGAAGAGGAAATGAAGAGAGGTAGATATAATGGGCCGAGAATGAATCTTCAATTCAGGAATCTCTCTCACGAGCTGTAGTCAATCCAGATGGATCGATACAGGAATCACCACAGGTTCGTTTTGTTCTTTAAAAAACCTTGTATTTTGATGGATGGGAGTGCTGGGATATGTGATGGGGCCATTTCGTATATATCTGTTGCCCTTTTTCTTCAAGCGATCACAGAAATCAATGAGAATGAATAGTGAAAAAACAACAAATGAATACGGTGATTCAGTCATACTATTCTCTGGAGCCTCATCGTCCTATTCCCATCCATCCTTCCACTGGAATCTCTGCCATTTCTTCCACTCCAATCAATGGACCTTCGATGAATGGACTTCCTAAGAGAGAGTAAGAACGTTAACTGTTTAATTCGTTGTTTTGACAATTGATAGTATGCGTGTTTTGGGATATCTCAACGAGCAAGTGAATTTCCAAATGTGAGATAACCCTATTCTTTATTATTTGAAGTGGATCGGAAGAGCTGGTTGAGGATACTGGAAGTAACACAGGAGCACCAAGGAATTCGAGGTTGGTCTTTTATAAATTGTATACGATCCTAAGAACGATTCTTCAGATCGAAATCATCCTCGATCGATATGGATCAATTATCGTATCGTGAGAGAGATAGTTTAATCAAGAGGAAGAAGGCTGATCAAGCTAAAGCGAGATATCATCGAATGAGTGAAGAAGAGAGAAAGTGAGTGAACAAAGGCAGATTCGTTTTATGCTTTCTCAATATTTGTTTTTGATTCAGTACATCTCCTGAATAACAATTGAATTATTTGTTTACGTGAAATATGATGTTATTTGTTACAGGGAGTTCAACCTACGACGTCGATTGAAGCAGAGAGGAACGGATGAGAATGGGTTACCCCTCCCTCCCACTCCAAGACAATTGGATAGAGTGAGTAGAGGAGAGGGGATGGGACAAGAGGGGATGAATGATAGAGTGAGTGGAATGGATGGATGAGGATGGGAAGTTGATCGATTGATTGGGAGAGGGAGATGGAATGAATAGTCTACGAGTATATTGCAGGTGCAGGAACACAATCGAAAGAAGGCCGAAGCAGCAAGGATTAAATATCATCAGATGAGTGAAGCTGATAAGAAGGAATATAATATGAGAAGGACTGAACAATTCAGGTGCGGTGTTTGGATACCGTGCATGAATAAACTATTTGAGTGAAAGTGGTATCTATGAATATTTGTAGACGAAAACGTCGCGAGGAAGAACTTCTGATGATGTCACCTGCAATGAGAATATCACAGGAATCGTATGATAAGGTTAGGAAGGGAGAATTATGGATGATTCCATGTCATTCATACCCCCTCAAGTTAAACTCGGGATGATACTCATTTCCACTCATTTTGAAAATTGAATCAATATCTGTGATTGCAGGCTCAAGCAATCATGAGTCGAAACTCACGGAAGGCATTGGCTGCAAGAGAGAGATACGCACGAATGAGTGTAGAGGAAAGGAAGGAATATAACCAGGTGAAAGAAGTGATTCATATTGATTACCTTAAAAACGAATACAAGTTTTCGAATTTTTTTTTATTGATTCCATTGTCCAGCGTCGAGCGGAGACGAAGAAACGACGAGAGAGGGAAGCATTATTGAGTAAGATGAGAATAGAAGATGATGGAATGGAGGGAATGAGACATCGTTAGTACACTTTATAAAATGATTTATAACCTGGATTTTTCTATTAATTTAACGTTTTTGAGTGTGTGAAGCAAGCGAAGTTGCACGAGAGATGGAAGGATACGACTCGTATCCGAAAGATGATGGACCACCCACGAGAGATGATGATGATGATGATGAAACGGAAGATGTCGAGGTATGGTAATCAGTCTGTGATCATTGAGTACTCCATCTCTTCAGGTCGACGATGGTCCATTGGTCCTTCCTCCTCCTCCTACTGAAGCATCTTCCTCTTCTTCTGCTCTTCTTCCTCCATTGAGTAGTAGTGTGACCCCTTCGATTCCTCCTTCCAATAGCAGAGAAGGAAGAGGTGGAAGAGGATCAAGAGAAGGAGGTGAAGTAGGGGCAAAGAGAAGAGGACCTGCGAGAACTGCACAGAGAATCATACAAGCTGTTCAAGAGGTATGTCGTTTTTACTGAATGCAAATCATGATGGAATGAACTATCTTCAGGCTCATTCGAATCTTGAGTACGAAAGAAGGAGAAGCGAATATGAAGAGAATTGGAATATACATGTACGTGAGAGGGAGGGGTTGATTAGAAATACACTGAATGAATATCTCCTCTTCAGCAGGGAAGTTCACTGGAAGGAGTGATGATTGAGGATGGAACGAGAGTTGTCTACACTGATGAGACAGGAGAGCATATTGAGTGAGTTGAAGAGAGATTGAAGAATCTGAGAGTGATGATCCAATCCCTTTCCTTCCAGAGTTGGTGATGAACTCCATCACATGCAGGCTCGATCCGCTTCCGCCGGTGTGTATGAGGTACGGTAGGAGCGGTGCTCAGAGTGCACTAAGTCGGTCGACGGATCTAAACCGAGTTAGTTGCAGTACGCGGACCACACGATGGATGATCACTACGTAGAGGGCCCGGATATGGTGCAGCACGAGGTGCGTATGGATAGAGTGGTGTTTGGGAAAGGTCGTCGTCGTTGAAGGTGGAAGTACCGCACTCGCCGCACCATACCATGCACCATGTACACCATATGGATGGTGATATCGATGTGGAACACGCGGATGAAGATGATATGACGGAGGAATGGGAATCAGGTGAGGGAAGAGAGGGAGAGAGAGAGAGGGGATACGGTAGAATGAGAGAGAGGTAATGCAAAGGAATACTGTGAAGAGGTGTGAGGAACGGTGGAGAGCTTATAGATACTTCAGAGGCTCAACTACTCAACATCTCAGATCGACCATATCAACCAAGAGTGTGAGTTTATTCATGATCTTTGATCTTTCAATCGGTTGAATGACGTTATCTATTGCAGTAAATCGCAGCAAATTCACATGTTGGAAGGACAGGACAATGAAATTCAATTGGCGAGAATAGCAGAGCAAAGAGCGAGAAGAGCACAGAGAAGTAGAAGGAGATATGCTAATATGAATGCTGATGAAAAAGTGAGATTATCAATTGGGAACATAAGAATAATGTTTTCTGAAACTGATATCTGATGGTAAAATGGCTTACGATGAAAATATATGGCTTACAATTTACATAGTGGTCTGATAACCGGATGGGATGAAAATATATGTGATAAGAAGGTTGAGGGGAAGGGAGGCTGAGAGATCCATTAATCCTTCCTTCAGGCTCGTCACAATGCAGAAAGAGCGAAACAATTGAGAGAATCGAGAAGACGAGATATGCAATTGATTCAAATGGCTGATAGTGAAGAAGTGATGATGGATGAAGGAATGCGAAAGGTACGAGGGAATGAGATTAATGGAATGGGGATTGTATTCCCTTCTCAGATGGTGGAAGCAGCTCAAGAAAGGAGGAATCGAAGGGCGGAACAGGCACGACATAAATATAGAAGAATGAGTGAAGATGAAAGAAGAGCTGTCAGTTATTTGATGTTGTTATCTTATTACCCACAGTTGAAAAGGGTAATTTAGACTCCAAAAAATTCCCATAGCATGAGCTCTTTTATGTCCAAAATTACCATGGTATGGTGCGATTTTGGGTAGATTTATTTTTAATATTGTTATTTTATATCTTAAAATTTAATATGACATGACATGAAATGAAACTATTTTACAGTACAATGCAATGCGAGATGCGCAACGTCGATCACGAAGGAGAGATTTAGAAGGATTGAGTGATGGAGAAGATGGAGAAAGAGGAACGGAAGAAATTAGAAGGTGAGCGGGAAAGAAGATCGAATTGAAGGAAGGGTAGCGATACGAAGAAATATTGTAGAGAACCAAATTACATTAATTCAATTATTTACTCATCGGGGAGAAGATAGGCGACTATTATTCATCACAACCCCATTCAATCAATCTTATCCTTCGTACTTTTCTCATTCCTTCATCCATCATCACATCTTCACTATTGAGTATGAAGCAGTGCATTTGCAGAGTTCGTGGTGGTGGTCGATCGACGTCAGTATCAGTATCAACAATTGGAGTAAGAGGAGGAGGAGGGGGGACTTCATCCACAGGAGATCATCATCATCATCATTTGCATAGAGGAGGAGTGGCATCTGATGGACATTATGGATATGAAATGTATGAGGATCAAGAATGGACGGGACACCATTGATTGCCACGATATGATTCCCTATCTCTCTCTCTTCCACTTCCCGTCCCCTAACACTGCCTATAGTCATACTAGTCATTGTTTTGTTTCTCATGATTTTTTTCTAACATTGCAATAATGTTTAATTCTTTGTCACCATTTGTTCAAGTTGTCATCTTACCTCTGCATATATTTCCCAAGCTTTATTTATATAATCTGTTCATTCTTAACAATCGGAGTATAATATAGTGCGTATTCACAATCCCGCTATGCGGGTATTTACTAGGCTATCTCGATCGTTTCCCTATAATCAAGAATAATTGTAAATCAATAGATACTTGTCAAGGATGCCTCTTTTCCTTATCAATACATAGTATTTTACAGTACCTCGCTTGATCCCGTTAATCACTTGGCTCTTTCCTCCTTACGTACGGTAGTTGAATCGTTTATCGATATTCACGGTTTATGTTCCTAATTTTCTACCCCAATATCTTTCGCTGACGCTTCATTAAACGGCTTTTATTTGTAGATGTGCTGACTCCGATAAACTTGTCATTTATCTCACGAAACAAGCTAGCGATAGATAGAAGGAACTAAAAGGAAGAGAAAGAGAAAGATCAGTCGGTGTGTTGAATTGCCAATTGGAGTTGTTTAGCAGAAAAGTAGAATCCAGAGATACAGATTGCACTTCCAAGACCTGAAGGAAGGAATGAAGGGGAGATAGGGAAAATAGACATACCAATAATGAATTGATCGAATTTTCTATCTCTATCGACCATTCCAGCACTTTTCAATTTTAGATGGAAAAGAGCTGGCCATATGAATGATAGCATTGTTCCTGCAATGAAATGATTATGGGGAAAGGAAGGAATTGAGATACCAGTGATATTTCCAATTAATCCCATCACTTCGATTAGATAAGGAACGGAAAGAGCAACGAAAAGAGTGAAGAGAATAAGAAGAATACGAAGAAATAATGCCCATTCACGAAGGGATCCATCGAGGGAATAACATCTGATTACGAATAGTTTGTCTGTTCAAGTCGATCTCCTTCCTTACCCAGTGAACATTGTTTTCTTTGTTCCTTTGAAGAAATTATCTCTGATTATGTGAACTGCAGCAAAGAAAGGAAGAGGATAAGAGAGAAGAGCTTTCACCACGAGAACCAAATTGATTAGAATCTGAAATAAACTTTCCATTCACCCGCTTTTCCTAACCCAAAGAAGTGAGAGTGTGGAGCAAGAAAAGTGGCCCGATCGGAAAGGGAGACACAAGATCTCGTGGTGTAGTGGTTATCACATCTGTCTAACACACAGAAGGCCGGCGGTTCGAGCCCGCCCGAGATCAAATTTTTTGCTTTTTCATTCCATGACAATACCTTGAATCCCTGATTGGGAAGCGAGTTGGAAATTTCTTGCTGGGTGAATTCTCCGAAGGTGAGATAGCCCATCAGTCCGAATATTGCCTAAACATTCGCTTTCCTTTTCATTATTGTTTTTCAATTAGTCTTCATTTCAATACCTTGAATGCAGCAGCTGCCACATGCGACCATTTGAGCATCGAATTGAACTGTTTTGGTTCCTGGAAATACTCACTGTTTCGCCATACGACCTTTCCATCCCTGTCTAGCATCGATCTCTCTTTTCCTAATACCACCCGTCTACTCCTCATAGTAATTCATCTCTTTCCTAGTACAAACACTCTTCCTCTCTCCCTATCTTCCCTCCTCATCTCATAAGACCTATTCTCTCCAGCATGAGTCCCTCCTCTCTAACGACCAAATGAGGAGAAGAAGGAAGGGAAAGAGAAGAGATTAGGCGTGAGATCGATGGGAATGGATGACATCATCAATGGGTTAGGGACATAATAAGTAATGGGTACCTTCATATTCCCTTCAAGACTCGGAAGGAAGATATGGGAAGTGTATCCGAATACGACAACACCAATCATCGTGGGAAGAGTGTAGAAATCGAGACCGAATGTGACGGAGGAAAGAGACCACGATGAAATCTGAGAAGGAAGAAACTATGTATTTACCTCATGAACCGTTTAGATCTAGACAAGTAAAATGAAGGGAAACTTACCTGTGATAGACAATAGATCATCATAATTGCATTGACGATAAGATGGGAGACGGCGTTAGCGAGGGAAAGATTTGAGACAACCTGAGGATATTACCGTGAAGAGACTTACAGGGGGAAAGACACCTGAAGGGAATCGAGGAAACTGCAACCGAGAAGAATTGAAGAGACGAGCATCATCCACGCTGGTTTGTCTGCAAATGAAGAGAGATCATTCAATGTGAATCCAGAAGAGAAGAGAAGAAGTCTAACCAATAGAAGGGAAGCAAGCCTGGAGTAGATCTCCTGCTAGCACGAGATAGATAATGCAGGTAGAAAGAAGTTCAGTGAGTTGAGCAGCAAGAACAACTTTGCCGAAACCAGGATGATAGGCCTCCGCTACCTGAGATAAGATTCATCTTCCAACAGTTCTCATTCTTCAGTGGGAAATAAGGAAAGCAACTAACATCTCGATAGCTGAATCGAATCTTCTCTCCCTTATCATAGAGACATTCAATGAGTAGCACTCCCGTCCAATAGCAGATATAGGCAACTCCCACCATCGCTCCCACTGACCACCAACCACCTACCTGAAGAGGAGAAGATTACTCATTATGTAAAATAATTAAGATATTATCGAAGTCTGTCAGCGGATCTTACCGGTGGACCCCACCTAGCGGTGATGCACTTTACAATTTATAATGGTCCTTGTATCATCAATGATGACTATTTGACTTCATTTCCATCTCACCTTGACAGCAATGGGCAATCCGACAATGAACATTCCCTGAATTGCATTGGTAACATTCCATGCCGCTTGAAGAGCAGTGATTGGCTCGTTGCCCACGTGGGCATCAGCCTAAATTGAGATAATATAGATATTGAGGAGATTCATCGATACCTCCACTTCCTCATTGGTTCCATTCAACTTGGTAGTCTCATCAGGTCTTTCCTTTGGTGGAGAAGGACGAGGAGGGGAAGGATCTCCTCCTCCTCCATTGTAGTTTGTGTTTGATGCTATCGTCTGATTCTGAAGAGATACGAAGTGAAGATCGAACTATTCTATTGATGTGAATGCTCGAAAGACAGTAGATGAACCTGATAGTCAGGTGCTTGGTAGCCAGTATCCCATGCATCGTTCGGATGCTCACCGAAGTTATCGATTGAACCTGTAAAGAATAAGTAAAGACAAAAAAATGAAATGAGAGATGATCAATTCTCTCTGGAATACCTGCGAAAATGTGTTTATTAGTCCAATCTTGGAATCGTCGAGCGTGAGAGGGAGGAGGTTGCATACTGTAGCCAGTTATCGATTGGCTACGATAGATCCCCTTCTCTTCCTTACGGAAGTCACAATCGATAATAGAAAGAAGGACAGACAAAAAGAGAGAAGGGAGGAGTCTTAAGAGGGGGAGAGCTCGAGATGAGTCTTAGTGGAGAAGTGAAGGGGTTTGGAGGGAAGAGGAGGAGAGATTCATTTTGGAAGAAGGGAAACGAAGAGAAAAGAGAGTAATAACTAGTAGAACGAACAACATTGAACAAGTTTATGTCCTCATTCCAAAATTCACAGAATCCTTTACGAATTCAAATACTCGAAGGATAAACTATGCATATGGAAATAAGAGACTGGATCAATTATTTCATATTAGTTCTAAATAGATAGACTAATTCCTTCCTGTTCGACGTTACCATTGTACAATTACTTTACCATACTGTCCTGCGATCTATCATTCAATTGAACGGTATCTAGAGAACTCATAGACGCATTCATGAAGTTCGAACATTAAAAGCACGATGTCCTAGTGGTCTAAGCTTTTGCTTTTTAATCCGAAGGTTATGGGTTCAATTCCTCCTTTCGTCAGATCCATTTTGCTACATTTTTCGACTTCAAGGTAATGTGTGTTCGCCATTGCATCCTTCCATTCATCCAAATTCAGGCATTCATTCATTTTCAAGCGCTATAAAAACAATCAAAACGCATAGTTTTGATAACGAAGTTAGGTGGGATGAATTTTGAAATTGATCTATCTCACAAGATGAGCTTTTTTCTAATGAGTCTCCGTTTTGAATGAAGAGAATCACAAATAACAAAGGAATAATTTTCGCATCGTCTATTCCTCTAGTTTGATCCATCCCATTTTCATTCCTTCCATTCTTACTTTGCGGTATGTCGAAATTTCTTTCCTCTAGATGTTATCAATGAGTTTCTTTCAGATTTGTTTCTCTTAGTGCATTGATGTCTCAAATTGGAAGAGTAAAGCGATACACTGCGGACATTATTGTTCCGATCTTCGTTAGTTATTTATTCCATTCTCCTATCCAAATGAATCGAAAGCACGTACAATTGCAATTGAGAGTGTGGGAGGCTTGGGAAAACAATAAGGCGCAGCTTATTCTGAATAGCAACGAAGACGAATCTGTATTCGTGAAGGTTGGTATCTCCTCTTCTCTTTTCAACTTCCAATTATCGATCGATTGATGAATCAATGAACACATTATACTTTCAGTTTCGTAGCACTCACTCGAAGATTGCTGTCCCTGATGGTGAATTCGAAATGGCATCCAGAGGAAAATTCTCCTTCGACATCGTCAATACGGGAGTTCAAATGGCAGTTAGTTTCTTATTCTTTCTCTATTCTATTGTCACCTTATCACTAAATAAATCAATAAATGGGCGTCAATAGAATCTGCAATATGATATTAATATTGCAGTCATTGACTGATTCTCCCGCTGGAGACTATTACATGTCTGCCCATCCTCTCATTCACGTCTTCTTCAGACGATCAAACGTGCGTACCCCTTCCTCTTCCTTTGTTTAATCATCTATTCAATTCAGGAGAAAGAATACAATCAGGCGACGGTCATTGTGCAGTTCCTTTCTCCTCGTCCTATTTGTTTCCCTCCTTCAATCGATCGAATGGTCGAATCTCCGGATTCCGAGTCGCCACCGAATACTCCTTACCCTAAATATCGTATCCACAAAAAATAAAATGGAGTCTTACAGTGATAAAATCTTTCAAAAATATTTTCCAATCGAGCATCGAAGTTATCTAATAGATAATAGACATCTATTTTTGAGTTATCTAGGAGAGAACAGTAATAAAAAATGAGAATACAAAGTGTAATCCAAAATGAGTATTTGTCAATTCAAAAGGCAAATCTTGCAAATAGATGTCAATTGCCTCTCAAATTGGCAATTGACATTCATCTTCAATTTAGATTCTACTTTGTCATTAATTTATCCCTTAATGAATTCGAACGAGCGCTTCTCTACTTTTACTTCTTCTTCGTGAACTCGTCCTCCGATTTCATAGCCTGAAATAATCTGTGAATAGATAACTGATTCTCTTCTCATTCTCACGTCGAGCGTCTCATCGTCAATCTGAGGACGCACTCCGCCCTGCTCCTGAATAAGGACGAAATCGCCGTCTGAGACTACGACCGTCTTTCTGGGAGAATTGGGGGGAGGAAAAGAGGAGGAAGAAGGAGGAAGGGATGGAATGGGTGAGAGAAGGATCGCACCGGGAGGAAGAGGAAGAGGAAGAGGAGGAGAGATGAGAGGAAGAGGAGCAGTGGGAGTGGTAGATGGAGGAAGGGGATGAGTGACAGAAGGGGCTGCTGTAGATTGCATACACGAGTAGAGGAGTGAGTTGATGGAGGAAGACGAGTGGAAGAACGAGGGATGGATCTGAAGAAATGAAGATATTCCAATGTTTACAATATCGTCTATACGTAATTTCTGAGATGAACGATAATGAAAATCGTACTCCTTAAAAAAAGGAGAGATGTCGCGTGTTTGTGTGTTTCTTCACTTTTCTAAAAGTGCCGACCAATTTTTTCCGACAACTTTTAAATTTTTTTAGCTGGTATAGTAATAAATGAGATAGATACTAAGATGACTTACGAGTTGGGTACGGTAGGAATGGCGTGGGGAGTCGATGAAGGCTTGGCTGCCTTTACCTTGCCTGCACATAGCACTGAAACATGAACTGATTAGTTTAGTGTTAGAGTCACAATGTCAACCCAAGGAACGTCAACCGTCTGATGGAAGATGCAATGAAGATCAGATATTGACATATTTATGAGAGGGAGAATAATGAGGAAGAGAGGGAGGAGAGGGCAGGATGGAGAGAGGAGAGCGAGGGCGACGAAGAGAAGCCAATTCATCTGGGATATGAATAGATAAAAGATGAGAGATGAATTCGGGAAGATACGGAATTACTAACCTCTATAGATAGCAACCGATCGCTGTTGGGTCAGAAGAAAATAATGAAATTAATCGGGAATGGAAATACTGGGAAATAAATTGAGAAAGTTATGTAGGCAGTCCTACCATCAAATTCCAGGTATCTCCTTCTTCTAAACATTCCATCTCTTCAACTTGCGTAACTTGATAAACTAGATAGGAAGATGTAGTCATTAGTGTTGGCAATTTGATTCTTCAATGATTCTCAGACACTTTTGATTCCCTCTCATTCGGAGCGGTTTGATTCTGAGAATCGGCGATTCTGAGAATCCTGGATTCTGAGAATCCCGGATTCTTCGAACCATAACTTCCTTTAAAATCAATATTTCGACCTGAAATTTTGAGAGTGGGGCAATGACCCCTATCCCAATACACTGTTAAAATTTCATATGTCTATCTCAATTTTGAGAAAATCATGTCCTCTTCTGGATTATTATCCGGTTCAGTATTCATCTGTTTGTTACATTTCGAGCAAAAACTACTCACTCAAAAAATTTCCATGATATATTACATCAAACTTATTCGATTTAGCCATGTTTTCTCCCAGGTCCCTGTGATTTTGACAGTGAGCGAGGGTGGGTGGAATGGTAATTCCTGACTACCATTGGTGGGAAGTTTCCTTTTCTATTGATTTAGAATTAAAAATTAGAAAATAGGGCTTCCTTTCGATGCAAAAATGCTCCTAAAAATCGAAGAATCCTGGATTCTTCAACTCTTTTCTCGAGGAATCATTCGATTCTTCGCGAGAGAGAGGGAATCGGTTTTGAAGAATCATTCCATTCCTCAAACTGATAGTGGGGGCGGTCGGCCAAGAATCAAAATGCCAACACTAGTAGTCATGAATAGAATCACGGCGATATTTCATATTTTCCTTTGTCAGTTTCAAGTAGTTTGTTACTTTTATTACTCTGATTTAACTTCTTTCCAATTTCAATTGTTAGCTCATCTAATTTCTTTGTTTTCTCATTCGTCACTCACTCATGCAGTCAAAGCCTTTCTTATATGTAGATCAGTCTCAGATGTCTTCTTTTGCAGTTGTCAATTTTCATTCAATTTCAGTTTGAATATATAATCAATAGGTACATAATCGATACTAATCAATACCAATCGAACGTACTGTTCACTTTCTTCTCCGAAAATTTAAAGAATGATTTTATCAATCTTACCATACAAAATACAAAAAATCATTCAAAAAGAAGGAATCGATCTCTGAATCATCAATCATCTATCCTCGAACCTCAGAAAAATTGGCAAAATATTGTCTACATCAAAGGAGGTCGAACCAACGACCTTCGGTTTGCAAAACTAATGCGATACCATTCGGACAACGTTCTTTTGATGAGATGAGTGATGAGACGCATCTATGACATCGTGAGCACGAAAGAGCGATCTGAGCAGCTTGGTGAGTTCCCCGTCATCATCAAGTCGTTCTTCATGAGGAAAAGAGTAATATTTCCATCACTATGTCTTTACTATTCTATTCAGGAATCGAGAGACCTTTGAATCTGAAAATGGAAATAGACGAAGGAGGACATTTTTTACAAGATACTTTCCGGATATTCCTGGATAGAGTCCTGATTTAATCTCGGACAAACTAATACTCTTGTCATGTACACGTCATCGTCCTTCCAGAATAAGGTCGTAGTCATCAGGAAAGGGTGCATGGAGAGGAGTAGGGAAAGAAATATTGGGAGACAGAACATTCGAAGGAAGATGAAGGAGGGAAGGGAATGTGGTGGGGAAGATCAGAGATGATAGAGGACAGATTAACGGACTTTCTTTCCTCATTTCTGCAATTTGATATTTCATGCATGATTTCAGCAGAGTGATTTTAATCTTTTTTTTTCAAATACTTATTGATTCGAACATAAGATTAGTTTATTGAACTGTTTATACTAGATATGAATCTGTGTTCACCAAACAAGGGGGACATGATGAAGAAGAGAAGGGAAAGGGAAAGTGAAAAAGGAATCTCTTCACTTTTTGATCGACTGGGTCGGCTGCTCGATGGGAAGATATTCTCCCCATGAAGAACGTGCATCCTGTAATACACTCAGATTACCTCATTACTTCTCTATACTTACATCGACGGATTCATCGTCCTTGGATGGTCTAACGGCTCCTTGAGAGATCATAAGATTGTACTCTTCGTTCGTGAGAGGAGTGGAAGAGGGAAGAAGAGCAGCAGGAGATGGAGAAGGAAGAGGAGGAGGAAGAGGAAGGGAAGGATAGCGAGTGGGGGATAGTGAATAGGGAATGGGAGGACGAGAAATGGGATTGGGAGGATGAGAAGGAAGAGGAAGAGGGGCAGAAGATGCGACGGCAGGAGTGGATCTAAATATGAACTCATTGATAGAAAAGAGTAAGACAAGAGATTAAAAGGAGACCAAATGAATTTCTTCTTGTTATGTCTATCTCTCTCAATCCCCAATTGAAATAGGAACGAGTATCTATGATTTCGTAGGTGGGAATGAGATTATGGTATTTGTTATGAAGATAATAATATCGTGGAGCTCGAAAAGGACAATTGTATGAGGGAAATGAGTCTTGCATACTCATAAAGCACAATAATCATAAACAAAAATAAAAATAGAGAAATAAATGAAATAGTAGAATGACGGCTTACGAGTTGGGTATGGTAGAGATGGGAAGGGCCGTGTGTGAAGGAAGAACGGATGAAGACTTAGTTTTGGCCTTACCCACACACAGGACTGTAATACGAAATGATTAGATAGTCTAGTGAAAAATAACAATCTCAACCTAACCTAATTGTAAGGAACGTCATCCATTGAATGAGCATACAGATAGTGTGATGGAAGATGCAATGAAGAACAGAGATTGACATACGAGTGAGAGGGAAGAGAACGAGGAGGAGGACGGGGGAAGAGGAAGAGAGAAGAGAGAGGATGATGGGAGGAAGAGGATGCATCTGGGATAAGAACAGATTGTCACATGAATTTGGGAAGATACAGAATCACTAACCTCTATCTAGATATAACAACCGCTTGTGAATGAATCGGATGAGAATAATGAATTTAATCAGGAATTGTAATATGTACTGGAAACATCTTGGGAAAGTAGTCAAAGATTTGGCAGTCCTTCCATCAAATTCCAGGTATCTCCTTCTTCTAAACATTCCATCTCTTCAACTTGCGTAACTTGATAAACTAGATAGGAAGATGTAGTCATGAATAGAATCACGGCGATATTTCATATTTTCCTTTGTCAGTTTCAAGTAGTTTGTTACTTTTATTACTCTGATTTCATTTCTTTCCTCTTTCAATTGTTAGCTGTTAGTTCATTTGTCGCTCACTCTTCATGCAGTCAAAGCTTCTCTTATAGATCGGTCTCTGATGTTTTCTCATTAAAAGCACGATGTCCTAGTGGTTTACAGTTTCGTTTTGGAATCCGAGGATTGGGAGTTCGATTCCTCTTGGAATCCCGCATCTTTTGCAGTTGTGTTTTCAGTCCATTTCATTTCTCTTTTACATTCGACTTTGCCAAAATTTTATCTTAAACGACCCTTCGACATATGAAACAAATTGAAAGAGAAAGGAAAGACGAAGAAGTAAGAGGATTCTTGGTCGTGCTTCCTCTTTCATAGTTGACCTCATTCAGACTTGATGTCCTGAAATAATCTCGAAATAACTAATTCATTTCTCATCCTCACGTCGAGCGTCTCATCATCCTTCTGCGGTCTCACTCCGCCCTGCACTTGAATGAGATAGTAGTCTTCAGGAGAGACTTTGATCGTTTTGCGAGGAGGGGCAGGAAGGGAAGAAGGAGGAGGAGGGACGAGAGAAGGATTGGGATTGAGAATGACTGCATGAGGGGGAAGAGGATGATGAGGAATAGAAGGAGGAACAATGGAAGGAGCAGAAGGAATGATAGAAGGAATGGATGGAGGAGGAGGGACGGATCTGAAGATAGAAAGAAGATGAGAGAAGAAACGAATTTGAGTGATACTTACGGGGGAATGGGAACGGTAGATTGAGTAGAGGCAGGAAGAGATGACGAAGAGATGGCAGATCGATTGGAGGGAAGAATGGGTGCAGTCGCGACTGCCTTCTTCTTACCCATGCAAACGACTGTAAAGTAGCATTCGCAACGATTGAGTGAATGAAGAGTAGAGATTGACGTACGGGTGAGAGGAAGGATGAAGATGAGGAAGGGAAGGAAGGGAGTGAGGAGGAGAAGGGTGAAGAGAAGGCGGAGATGCATCTGAGACAATAACCGTGTGATGAGACATTAATTTGAGAAGATACTGAATTACAAACCTCGTCAACCGCTACGGAATGTCTCGTTGGAGAATAATGATTTTTTTCGGGAATGGAAATTTGAGTCCGAGGGTTGGGAGTTCGATACATCTTTTCGAAAAACCAACTTCGAAGTTCTTTTTAGACTTTTTATATTGTCATTTTTTTCTGATCGGCAGTGGTACTTACCCATAAATTTATTGGAATAAATAAAAGAAAAGAGTTTTAACATTCTATCTGACTCTGCTCTTCATGTCTTCCCATTCTCATTTTCCCCTTTCTCACAATCGGTTTGTCGACATGGTTCTTGTCTATTTCCGACGATATTCTTTCAGAATAATATTTGTATCACTATAATGACTTCGCAATTTGGGACAGAAGGCCAGCACATAACGGACATTTATTTTCAACCAGTCGTTAGTTATTTCTCCATTACTCCGATCTCAACGTGCAAATTTAGAACCACTAAATTGACAACAATTAGATAATTGAAAAAGGTACAATTGCAGATCATCTTCAAAGTGCCCGGACAAAAGTGAATGAAGCTTATTCTCAAAAAATTTTAAAGACGAAGTTCTCTTCGTTAGAGTTAGTATCTCCTAACTCACTACTATAACTACAATCTGCAATTATCGATTGATGGATGAGTTTAATAAACACATAATAATTTCAATTCAGTATTACACACCCGAAGATAATCGTCCCTAATAGAAAAATGGAAATTATTAATGGAAGATCCACGTACTAGATATAGCGTGAACGATGGAGTTTACATCGATGTTTGTCTCTTCAATTTGCTATCTCATCTTATGAATAAATGAATCAATCGATATTCGGAGGCCCATCTCATCGGGAAAGCTGATATTAATTCATGTTTCAGACGTTGCCCAACTCGCAGTCTCTCGTCTATGTCTACTACCGAAGATCAAATGTGAGTCTTCCCCATAATTCTCTCTTTATCTTCAATCTTATGAAGGAGAATGAGTACACAAAGGAAAGAGTAATCGTCGAGTTCCATCGTCGATCTTCTGATTCCGAAACAACGGAATCTCCGGAGGCAACCACTCCTTACCCTACTTACTCATCTTAGCAAACTTTGAGTAATTCGTGGGCTTACAATGATAAAATTTATCTTCTCCAATCGATCATTCAAGTATATTTTAGATGGGTTTAGATTGGAGTGAAAAGAGAGGAATAGATACTAACAATAAGAAAACAAAGTGGAATCCGAAATGAAAATGTGCAAAGACAAAATTAGAAACCTTGAATCTACATGAATAGTACCTCATCATATCAAAAATAATTAGATACTGCGTGATCAGTTAACTCTACAATTTATTCTTCACATTTAGTTTATCTGATCGAACGAAGAAGAGAAGGAGAAGGGAGGGATCTCTTATTTCTTGATGGACTGCGTCGGTTGCTCCTCGGCAAGGTATTCCCCCCACGACGACTTTACATCCTGTACTTGTCTCTGATTACCTCATTACTTCTCTACACTTACGTCAATGGATTCATCGTCCTTGGATGGTCTAACGGCTCCTTGAGAGATCATGAGATTGTAGTCAAGGAGGGAGAGAGGAGTGGAAGAGGGAAGAATAGGAGATGGAGATGGAAGAGGAGGAGGGAGAGGAAGGGAAGGATATCGAGTGGGGGAAAGCGAGTAGGGAATGGGAGGACGAGGAATGGGAATGATCAAGTTAACAGACGACGAAGGACGAAGAGGAGTGGGAGCAGGGGCGATGGATCTGAATATGAACTCATTGAAGAAAGGAGTAAGACAAAAGTATAACCAGAGAAGTGAGAAGAATGGTCAATAGGAATGAGTCCATGAATTTCTTCTTCTTGTGTCTATTTCTCTCAATTCGGCATAAGTAAACTATATTGAAATAGGATGTAGAAAGTGATAATGAGATAGGACCTTCATTGAGCAGTTGCTCGTAAAGGAAAAGTGAATGATCTTGCATAGTAAAGTACAATAATCAATATTATAGATAAAGATACTTCGAAGGAGCAGGACGAGAGATGACAGAAGTAGAGGGAGGAAGAGGATGAGAAGAGGGAGATGGAAGAGCAGTCGATTGTGACTTCTTTCTAGCGCATACACCTGCAATACAGAATAATGAGAATTCGATACGAGCTACAGAGTGAAAGATCATTAAAAATTTTAAGGTGAAGAAAGGATGTGACAAACCAAATGTGAAGATGAGAGAGAAGAGAAGAGAGATGAGAAGGAGAATCATCTTCTGTGAAAATACCGACCGATATGGGCGACGAAGAAGAATGTAATGAATTCAATCGGAAGTGAAAAGACAGACAAATAATTGAAAATAAATAAATAAAAAGGAAAAATGAATAGATCTGAGATGGTTACAAACAACTTGTGCAGACTCATTGTCGGAGATACTTCAAAGTTACTCTAGCGGACCTGATTCGTGATTGATCCATCTCTGATAGAAATGATAAATCTTTGATTGAATACGTCCTCTCAATGTACTATCAATGAATATGCATGAGCACATTAGTTTATACAACAAAAAAAAACAAATGAAAACATAAAAGTACAAACGATAAAATAAAGTAATACAAACGTGAGCGTCAATATTGAAGAATGAAGAATGATTTAATGCCTCATTATCGTCAATCATCGATCGTCCTGGAAAGAAATTCATTACATTACATGATGCATATTAGTTAACTAAGTATCTTCGAAACCATTTTGATAGATTGATAAAGAAGGAGAAAAAGAAAAGGCTCACAGGGAAATAAATCTAATGTCGTAGACTTACGATCACCAGGGAAAACTTTTTATTTCCCTCTAAGGGTGAGTGAAGGGAATACATATTTGAGAGGTTTGGGGGTAAAAAGTGGAGAGAATGATGGAAACTAATTGGCAGTGAGTGGTGATCTGAAACCTCTGCAGATCAAAGGCACTGATAGAAGACTAGCATTCAGCTAAAGAGAGTCTCACTATGAGTAACTCAAATCCGCAATATGAGGTCAGAAATATGGAGAAGGGAGAATGACGAAAAAGGATGGAGAGGGAAGGATTTTATTTCATTCTCATATCCAATTTAGAACGGGAAGTGTGGGGAAGGGGAACGACGGGGAGTTGAATTATCAGAGTACAACACTATCTTTAATAATAAACATATTTTTATAAATAAGTGCAAACTTGTCTTTTCTCTATACGAATCCTCCAGATGACAGAAGAATAAAAAAGAAGAGATAGAAGAATCGAATCTGCAAATGTCAATCGTATCTTGTTGAATCAACTTTAAGTTTTTCGATATAACTCAGTTTCATCCAAATTGGTTATTCGAACTATTCGAATGGAACAAATAGAACAAAAGATCTCATTTATTCCTTACTAGTCTAATTTATCCCATTCACATTTTCTATTTTCTCTCATTCGATCGGTTGTTAGTTCTTCTCTCCAAAGAATGACTTCCTCTGAGAATCAGACTGCGGACATGATTACCGCACCTTCCTATGTGAGTTTTCCGCTCCCTCATATTCTACTTAATATCAACTTGATAGGTATAGTGGATCAATACCGTGCTCCCCACCCCTCCCACTCTCCTATCATAAGATAACGCAAAATCTATGCCACCTTGTCAGATTTGCTTCCAACTGTCCACTGGAAGGGATGAAAAGTATCTTTCCATCACTAACCACGAAGCCACCCCTACTGTCATTCGGGTGAGCTCATTCTCTTTGACTTCCCTTTCCTTTCCTACAATTATCAATTACCCAATCAGCCAAATAGGTCATTCATATCATTTCAGTTCCGATCAACATATGAGAAACTAGGGTTGGCCATTCGGTGTTTGCAACGTCGCAATAGAGGCTCTTCCCTCGCACTTGGATTGCAACGTTGCAATGGAGGGGAGGGAGGGATGCAACGTTGCAATGGACGTTGCAACGTTGCATCCCTCCCCCTCCCCTCGCACCTCGCTCGAGCCGGCTCTCCTCGCTGTTTCCAACCCGGCGCGACTAGAGCGCATGTGTTTCTCTTATCTAATCGTCACCAGGCAATCTGCGCGACCCGCCAAAGCTTTCGAAACTTCCTATAAATGAGATAAGAATAAGGTACAATGATAATTGATCCAACTACACAATACTTTTACTGTGCTAATCGAAATAAATTTTAGCTGAGATATCATTGTTTTTAACGAAAAATTAAGCATCGCAAGGAATTTTCTTTGAAATATCCTCGTGCTAAAAAAATCGGTGTAATATCGAAATGAAAAGTGGATTGAATTATTGTTTTCATGTTAATTTCCGAGAAATTTGATGCGGGAATTGTTTTCCGAGCTCGGAAGGTACCGAATCGTTGCAACGTTGCAACGTCCATTGCGACGTCGCAACCCTCCCCCTCCCCTCGCCCTCTCGTTGCAACGTTGCATCCCTCCCTCCCCTCCATTGCAACGTTGCAATGTCGCAACCGTTTAGCCAACCCTATGAGAAACTCGTCGTTCCGCAAGAGAAATATTACATGTCAGAGAATGCAATTTACAAGTTCAGTTTGTTGAATGATGGAATCTCTCACCTGGTGAGCTATTGTTTCCTCCTCTCATCTTCAAATACAGTCCAAGGAGTAGAGACAAAAGAAAGGGAGAGATTCCCGTTTCTATGGATAATTGACACTGTAACGTATAAATTAGCATTGTAGCCAGTGAAGAATCCGCCCCCGGGATCCTTCCCTATCAAAGTGCACGTATTCTACAAAAGATATGGGGTATATTTCACTCAAAAGACGTTTAGTTTTAAATTGATTAATTGAGGAGGTCGAGTACAATATGAAGACTGTTCGTGTGGAGTTCTCTCTTCCCCCCGACGAAGATGAAGTTTGTGATCCTTTCGGCCCGGGAGAACCAGCAAGATGGATCGATCGCAATGCTTTCATAAATGATAAATGATCTAATCGTGATGTACTGTCACCTATATAGTTCGTCACTCCAGAAGATTGATAAAATTTCATCAATGCGATTTTATTTAATGATCTCGAATAAATATACAACAAAATTTATACATGAGATAAAGGAACACAAATCTGAATGAGGAGACTATAATTGAAAAATCAAACCTTGTAAATGTGAAATATTTCCTATCATTAGCAAATTCCATATTAGTCATATCATTTGAAAAGAAGAATTCAATCCGGATTGTATAATCTGAAGTAGAGCTCATCTCACAGTTTAATTAACTTATTTACCTGGGTCGTAAGATTGATTCCTCCTATCTTCTTCTCTCTTAAGTATCACATTGAATGGAAATTTTTCTTCTTCATTGAATATCTCAGATGGGAGAAGTCTGAGAGAATACAATTAGTACCTTTAATAATCACAACTCTTTTGTTTCCCTGTGGTTTGTGATCTATCAATTTTCTTTATAAACAGACTTTAATGCATTAGGTTGGTCGATTGGGGCAAAGATTTGGATGTGGGGGGAGGGGGGGGGGGGGTTGAGAGGAATCTCAATCTGAAACCTCTACGGGTCAAAAGCACTGATAGAAGATCGGCACTCAATCAAGCAAATCTCACTATGAGTACAATTGATCCGGGTATGAGGTCAGTGAGGGAAAAGAAGAACCAATGAAAAAAAGGAAGAAGAAAGGGAGGGAAAGGTAAGGAAAGGATGAGATGGCCCTTTGATAGATAAATCAAAATATTCGAAATTCGGGGGCTAGACTCCATATTCCAAGTAGTAAAAAAGGAATAAACTCGTATCTTATTCAAGTTGATTCCTCTTGAAGACGGAAGAATAAAGAGGAGAAGAGAAGAGGACCATGCGAAACTGCAAAGGAAACTTGATTATTATGGTCACTACTTTTCACGGTCTAGTGCAGTATTAGCCAGCTTTTTTTAGGTTCCACATACGATTACAACCCACAAATAGATATAAACACATGGAGTAATGGAGGAAATTACAAAATTTACTCTGACGCAATGGTCAAATCCAACCCATTCCTGCACTCTTTCATCTACCAGGATCGGCCACTTCTACAACAATGTCTGCCCCTGATCTCAGAGTTCCCTCGGATGTGAGTTATTCCTCTTTCATTATCATCCATTCTAACTAGTCAATCATAGAGAAGTGCAATATCATTTCCCATTTCAAATATTATCAGAACTCAATAGTAATGTATACATAGCATTTCAGATCACCTTTCAGCTGGTGTCTGGAAGGGATACTCAGCGACTCGTCGTGCAGAAGAACGACATCGGCACTGTACAGGTGCAAGTGAGTGTCTTCTCTTCCTTCGTCCTCTCCCCTTCAATTATCGTTAATCGATTACTCTTCATCCAACAGATTAATATAGTAGGTCATTCATCTCGTTTCAGTTTCACTCGACCTATCCCCGCATTGTCGTGCCAAGTGGCAGCTTCCTCTTGCACGATAGAGGAGCATACAATTTCGAAGTTTACAACCATGGAGTTCGTACTCTCGTGAGTTATCGTATCCTCTTCTCACTTTCTAATCAATTAAGTGCCAGTGAGAGAAAGAGAGAGAAGAAAAGAGAAAAATCGATCTCCGACCGGTCATTCCATCTGGAAATAAAATAATACATTTACAGCCTGTACGTGATGCACTTCCTGGACAATTCCCTGTGAGGATCAGCATGTACTACAAGAGACTTGGAGTAATATTCAATCATTATTCCTCTTTCAACCATTTTGTTCAGGACAATGGCTACCACAAAGCCACGACTCATGTAAATTTCCTCGTTCCCGCTGACAGTGAGTAATTACTCTAGTAACTACAACCTATTTCCGAGTTAGCACGGTCACAGTTATTAGTTAAAGTTGTAATGTAACACACTAGTTTTCAACTAGTGAATATTCTCAAACATAATAGACATTTTGTGAAAACTAAGCCATTCAGCCGTCTCATCGTCAAAATCGTCATCTCCGGAGACCTCGCCACAGGCTGCAAGACGATAGAGACATCTTCAATTGAATTTCCACTCTCGTTTTCAATTGGTTTCATCAATGAATTTCGTTTAATAAACAAGTTTAATTTGCCTAATTTCCTCAGAGATGAACGTCTTCACCTTTATCTTATCTCTTCCAGCCTATTTGATGAAATCATTGTTTAAGAAGAGAATTGAGAGACTTGTTAATCCAAAGAATAGAAAGAAAAAAGAAAAAGACGAAAAATCTGAATGAATAGATTGTAATTGAAAAATCGAACCTTGTGTTAGGGATTTAGCTCCTTTCATTGTCGAAATTATGTATCAGTCAGATATATTGCCTTCAATAAAAATAATTCAATCCGTATCGAGGAATCTGAAGAAGAGATTAGTTATTTCACAATAGAATCGATGTATCAGAGTCGTCAGTTTGATTCCTTCCTTCTTTTTCTCTCTACAGTATCACATTGAGTGGACATTTTTCTTCATTCAATTGATGGAATAAATCTGATGAAAACGAAATTAGTCCCTTTATTTGTCTCTACTCGTCTTTTTTCATTAAGCTTCTGGATCTCTTATACTTGTTTCTTACATAACTAAGGAATGACTTCATCTAATCAAATCAGTCCGAATCGTATATTGGGTAAGAAGAGGAATCTCAATCTGAAACCTCTGCGGGTCGAAAGCACTGATAGAAGATCGGCACTCAATAAAGCGAATCTCCCTATGAGTACAATTGATCCGCGTCTGAGGTCAGTGAGAAAGGGGAAGGGGTAGAGATACAAAATGGATAAGGAAACAAGTGGAGAAAAATAAGGGAGGAAAAGAAGGGGGATCAAAGTGGAAGATGAGAAGAAGAAAATATAAAAATAGGTAACAAAAACTCATCTTCATAACGATTCTTCTTTTCGATAGAAAGAAGAGAGAGAGAGAGAAGGAGAAGGGAATGAGTCGAATCTAGAATGTAAATTTGATCTTGTTGAAGGATCTTGTTTGATCTTGTTCACTTATTTGTTTCGATATTGTACAGTTTCAACCACTTTTAGGAACCATAAACGTAATACTCAAATCTACAATTCTATTGGAATAAAAAGAACAAATGAGAAATTTGTCACGTTTACTCTCTCTCTCTCAGCCAATAATCAAATTCAACCTATTCACACTCTCGTCCCCCGGTAGGATCGGCCGATCTGTCTCTATTCTACAAATGGAAGCTCCTCTCGTTTCCTTCTCCTCGTCGGTGAGTGATTCCTCTCCTTCTTTCATTCTCACCAATTCAATATAGTAACCAATAGAGAATGTAATTATAATGATTAAATACCTGTAATCATCATTCCATCGCAGTTGACATTCCTTCTCGTCGCTGGTCGAGATAGAAAGGCTCTCATCGTCAACAACTATGAGGATACGGTAATCGAGTTAATCGTGAGTATCTTCTTCCTCACTAAAATCATCAATTGTTCACCGAAAGAAATAGATAAACACAGTAGATCATTTATTCCTTTTCAGCTTAGATCGACCTATCACAAAATTGAAGTGCCCACGACTCCGCTCTTTCTGAATGGTCGTGGTGCTTTCAATATTGATGTCACCAACAATGGAATCAGTAACTTGGTGAGATACCTTCTTCAACCAAATGAAGAGAAGGAAGAGAGAAGGAAGAGGGGACGAGTAACAATCGATGACTGACTCTGGAAAGAATATGTTACCATTGCAGCCTGTCAGAGGAGCTCCTCAGGGAGCATTTCCCATCCGTATCATCGCTCGATTCAGAAGACACGGAGTATTTCTCCCTCATTATACTTCTCTTAACTATTCTATTCAGGAAAGACGCTACTTCGAGGATGAAATTCCCGTTCAGTTTCTTCTTCCATACGACAGTGAGTAACTACTTTCGTAACTACAACCTATTCCCAAGTGAATTACATATCGTCATGGTAGAGCTTATATTATATCGAAATACTAGAATAACATTATCAAGCTAGTGATAAACTATTGAATAAATCCAATAGAATGGGTATGATATTAACCTAATCCATTCAGTTGTCAGTTCCTCGAGCAGATCCTCTTCCCCTGAGAGAACACCCTAATTGGAGAGAACGAAGAATGAGTACTTCGGACTCAGTTAATTCTATACTTCATGGATTTTCAATGTAACGTAATACTGTACCAAATAAAGACAATTGAATTTTCGAGAATATTCTCTCAAGCTCTTTACCTCACTCTTACCTCTTCGATTTCTTGAGATCGTAGTTTGAGAGCAAAAATGAGGGATTCCTGAAACTGGAAAAATAGGCATTTATCAAAGACAAGGAAATACAGCGAAATGAAATAGTAGAAACTTGAGATGGTCACCTGAATAGGTTATCGATGTACACTTGCTTATCCGTCTTGATCTTAATCTCTTCTCCTTCTTCCTCCTCCACAATTGTTTCTGGAGAAGGAGTCAATGTGGGAATAGCCACCCGTTTCCCCTCTTGGAGACAATCCTGATATCAATAAGATAGCTTCCAGAGAATAATCCCGTGCTTTCACAATCGATTCCCCCACGACAACCTCATCTCGTTCTTCTTCTTCTCACATTGAGTAATATCCATTATCCAATATCTCCAGGATCACTTTCTTGCTTGTGTTCATACGAATGATCTGCAATACAATTCTACAAATTTGTAAGACAAGTGGAATCACAGAATAAACAGAACGGACAGCTCATATTGTGGCACCTTTCATTTATTCTCTCACCTGAATTCCACTGAGAGTGCTCCTTTCCCATCCCATATGACTGGGCATTCTCTTTCCTGGCCACCAAATTCGAGCATCAGACACTGAACCAACGGATCCAATACGACGATGCGATTTTGTTGTCCTGAATTGAATTGCATTGAATAATCATCACTTACCTCCTCTGTGGTTGTCCTCTCATTCCCCATCGATTCATTCCTCCTTGGAATTCCCAATCAATCGACTTTCCCGTTGCAGTCACGAATTGACCAACCGAGAAATGACGAACATCCAGAGGAATTCCCACCTTGAAAGCACAATGACGAATGAACAAGAATATTACGTGTAAAGTATATTTTCTATTTTTTGTGAAAGTAGTGAGTAAAGGTACCCAAGAGTTCGTACTCATTTTAGTGAATGATATTATATTCTCACCTGTGGTAGTGCATCTTCAATAACAAGGAAAGATCCAAGTTTCTCCTTCACTCCTGTTCCAGCACGTGCAAATTGACCACGAAAAGAAGAGGTGAACTTCCATGGATCAGCCTCTCCCGCTCCCACTGTTACCTGTATCCAGTAGTATTTGTAACCTTTGCCGAATGCTTTCCAATTGCAATCGAGATAAATGGATATATACTTGTTTATCACTATGCATTCGAATTTAAGATAAGTAAATGATACCGTCCACACGGGTCTATCTCAATTGAATGCCTTCGTTTTCCAATCATCGATCGACGGTACCTATAATTGACATGCTCCAAAATAATTTACTATTTTTCCATAGAAAATAAAAAAAATCATTCAAAAATTAAATAATGATACGTACCATTCATCGGGAGAAGTAACCGATGCGACGTGATTAGAACGAACTTCTAGAAGAGTGCACAACATTCGAGTACCATCTAAAGACACTCATAATAATATTGTAGAAACACAGTTTCTATAGGAACTCAGTTTGCACGTGCGAACTTCTCCACTTCCGTATGCAAAATAGTCCTCACCATTCGTCCATTGGGGCATCATTCCAATCTTCTTCACAATCAATCCAACTCGTCTCTGATCATGACCAAGAGCATCTTTTCTGAAACAATCTCTACGTTCCATAAAGATCAAAGATCAACTCACTTTGCTTCGATTTGTTTCTCCTCACTTGCCTTTTCTCTCGATTCTCCTGCTTGTCTCTCAACCTCGTACACTCGAGAGAGAAGAGATCTTAACAAAAAAAGGTTTTTAAAAAAAGGTAGCACTCATTTTCCAGTCAATCCAAGGGCATTGCGCACTCTACACGTGGAGTGGCGAGAGGCATGAAATCAGAATAAAATTATTTTGAAAAAAAAACAAAAATGGGAGAAAACAAAAACAACAGAAAATAAAAGCTGAATCATGGTTGTGACCTAACGTCTTACCGCCCTGGAAGTTGCACTTTGTTTGCACTTTAGAACTAGCTCTATCGATTTATCGATTTTCTTTATGTTTGAGTTTTTTTAATTATTATTATATTATACCATTCTCAATAAGCCGCATCCGAATTACTAGAATTCATTCGTCAATGTCGTTATTTTGCGCCTATCCGCTCATTACTCACGTTTTATACTATTCTCTGCAAGATGTGCGCCTTCTTTCTTGCCAGTTTGTGTTTTGATTATTCAAAAGTGCCTTCCCCCCTTTATCATTTTTGATTGAAGTCATTACGTCGTCATTGATAAAAGTCTCGCTTATCAATACACTGTTACACACAATTGCTATGCCACCCTCTAATTTATGAACTCGATTATTCATTCATTTCTATATTTCTAGTTCTCCCATCATCCACCGCTTTCTCCCCTTCTTGATCATTTCACATTTCCTTCTCATTCCCATTCAATCATATCGTTTCCCCTTTCTGATTCACTACATACTTCTGAACTTCCTCCCCTTTCCCCTCTCATTCTCATTGATCTCCATCCTCCTATTCCCCAGTCCGTCTCTTCTTTCTCTTCCATTTATCTATTCCCACTTTCCATTTATCGATATTCTAAACGAGATCTCTTCTCGTTATAGGAGGATTCGAGTAGAAGGAACAAGAAAGGACTTGGAAGAATTTCTCCTTCGTCTATCCCATTTGACCCCTTTCTCAAATTTCCTATTATGATTCATTTTCATTATTGTTATGTTTCATGTCTTTATTTGAATAATAAACATTGTTTATTATCTCAAGGGACATTACATACGACTATTTACACGAGAGATTCAAAGGGAATGGGTTCTCCATTAGATCTATCGTATTCTTTATTCTTCCTTCATTCACCACTATTCAACCTTTAACTCTCAATAGTATTTCATCCAACTCTTCCTACATGATCTATCTCTCTCTCTCTTCGCTTCTCATCATTAATCTTCTTCTCATCATGATTAATGTATTATCATGATGAGAAGATTATCATATTATCATGACTCTTTATTCTAGTTATCATCTAATGAATTTCCTATGATAGAATGAGATATTGATCATCTGAATAGACAATCCACTAGATTCATCTCATTTTCACTCCTTCCCTTCTTTCTCACTCATTTCCCATAGTTCAATCTAACTTCTATCTATTCTTTCTAGATGATCCATCTCTCTCTCTTCTCTTCTCATCATTAATCTCTCTCTTTATTCTAGTTATCATCTAATGAATTTCCTATGATAGAATGAGATATTGATCATCTGAATAGACAATCCACTAGATTCATCTCATTTTCACTCCTTCCCTTCTTTCTCACTCATTTCCCATAGTTCAATCTAACTTCTATCTATTCTTTCTAAATGATCCATCTCTCTCTATTCTCTTCTCATCATTAATCTCTCTCTTTATTCTAGTTATCATCTAATGAATTTCCTATGATAGAATGAGATATTGATCATCTGAATAGACAATCCACTAGATTCATCTCATTTTCGCTCCTTCTCTTCTTTATCACTCATTTCTCATAGTTCAATCTAACTTCTATCCATTCTTTTTATATAATCCATCTTTCTCTCCCCTTTCTCTCCTCTTTATCTCTTCTCATCACCCATGTCTTCCTTCCTTCTGTATATCATCTAATGAATTTCCTATGAAATACCGAGATATTGATAATCTGAACAGGCAATCCATAGAATTCTTCTTACCCCTCCCCCCCCACTCCTTCTCTACTCTTCGTACCACACTTCATCATTCGTCTCTCCCTTTCTTCCTCCCTCTCCCTCTCTTAATTCTCTATCCACCATTTTGTCGTCATAATCTATACTATTGCACAATTGACTCTCACTAGCAGATGAATATTCTAATTCCACTCTTCTCAGTTCCGATTCAAACGATGAGTTCTCCTCGCGAAGCGAAACAAGCGCAGAAGAGCGCCAAGATGAACAATCAATTGGAAATGCTGCGAGTGAGTTCATTGCCTTCTCAATCACATCTATTCGATATTCTTTCGAATAATTAAATTGACTCTTCACCAATCAAGTATCGTAATCTCTCTTACATTGAAGGGACTGCTCGGCAATGATCTCCTCGGAGAGATTGAAGAGAGAGGAGGAGATCGAGGTCATTATTTACTATTCTTTCCTTCTTTAACATTATAAGATAATATCCCTTTCCCAGTCATAATGATCCTAACAGACACAATCCATCTCTTATTTCAGCCCCCTTCATCCTTCGTATCTTAGTGGCTGATCTCCCATTGGGAATGGCCCATCTGACGGTCCCCATTGGAAGTGCGAACGATGGAGATCCAAAAATGGTCTTCCTCCTTCGAATCAATCCCCTGGAGAGAACGGTCAGTTAACTAATTTCTCTCTCTCTCTCCCTCCTTTGACTACGGTATATGAAAACAAATACTAGAAGATACACAAGTATTCATTCTTTCCCAATTCCATTATGCCTTTATTATACATAATCCCCTCGCTATATCTTTCTCTCCGATTATCTCAGTGTATTCCTTCAGGCAACGGTGACGACGTGGGAAAGATACGTCCAATCTCCCACTGTCCCTCCCACTACAATCTCCCTCACTAGGACGCCATCCATCGATCGCCTTCTGGAAACTGGTAGATCGATTCTCAGACAGGTACCGTACTCCTACCGTATTCCCTTTTCTCTCACATTAATACCATTCTAATCTCAAATTATGTTCAATGCCTACTCTTTCGTACTCCTTTATAAAATAGATGTGTTCCATCCTATTCTTGTCAATTAGAGTATTCGTAATGAGTATACTCTTAGATGGATGGAGAGTCTCGTAGACTGTCTCGAGCGGATCTTGATCAATGGGGACGAGGAGGACTACTCTTCGCTCCTCTTCATGAGTCAATCCGTCCTCGACGCGACCTCATTCGACAGGGAGCAAGTGCTGCCGATGCAAGGAAAGAATTGCCGGCTGATATTGGAAAGGGCAGAGCCAAGGAGGTTAATTACATTTTCTCACACATTCCTTTCCACTCACATTTGTCAGAAACTAGTAGTGACTATGAAAAATGAAGAGATTCCATCGTCCCTTTGCGGTTAAAATAATCAATCTTTTCAGGGCGATTTCCTCGCTATGGAAGGATTGGAAGCGACTGGACCGAACCTACCCGATGGACCGGCGGATCGATTCCGGGTATGATACCGTACTATACGATGATATCTCAAACGATACCGTATTAACGGGTATTATACCATACTCTTTCAATTGAAGAGACTCACACGTAACGAGAGTATTGCCTTACGAATGGTTTCTCTTTCAGCGCTCGACCTCGCCCATTTCTCCCGCTATGGCTGATATGAAGGATGGATTTGATCGTCAATCGGAGAAGATCCAAAAGGGATTCGGAAGAAGAGAGAGAGATGAAGTGTAAGTTCATACTCTCTTCCCTACTCCCTTCCTTTTTAGATCCATTTGATCTAACATTCTCCACATCTCACTATGCATCATATCTCTAGATATAACCTCCCCCCTTAGACTCTCAAATTAGTATCCCCCTCTCCCATTGATTAGTTTCAAACCTCTCTCTTTCTCTTCAAATGCATATATTTCAGAACCATGGATGGTGAACTGGAGAAGATTGAGAGAAGAAGAGAACGAAAGGTAATTTACTTATCTATTTGCTATCTCTCATTCCTATTCAATCTATTTCACTCCCTCTCACCATTTACAATAGCACCTCTTCCATTCGAGTAGATTACACTCGCATATTCCCCCTTTGGACTTAATCATCATAATCAATCCAAGTATCTAATTCCTTTTCATTCCAGTCGTCTCTTCAGCCATCTCGCTCCACCTTCCATCTCGCTTCTCCTCCCATTCGCCCATCCTCTTCTACTGGTCAACTCAATCCTTCGGGTCCGCTCACACCTCCTCCTGGCCCCGTTACGCCTCCAGAGGGTCGTCGAAGAGTCCGTCGTCATTCGAGACGATCATCTTCTTCTCCTCCTCCTGGTCCCTCCGTCCCTCGCTCGCCTACCACTCCACGTGGAGTTCAGAAGAGAAAGTAAGTAATCCATTCCCATTTATATCTATTCCCATTAGTTAGAATACCATTCATTACCACACTCTCACAAAAAATTGCAAAACCATTCTATTTTTCACCAACCAGAACATAGTTCCCATCCTAATACACGATTATCAATAAGGGGAATAATAAGTCTGACCTTAAGGAATCCTGGAGATCCTGCTCCCGAAGAAAGCCCCTGCCACAAGAGACGTTGTGTCCGCCAGAGGTATGTATCCTGAGATTACATATTGATTAGTGAGGGAGAAAGAGGAATACTCGGTTGGAAACTCCTTAGATGGGTAACATTCAACCACTCGGAGAGAAGAATAATCAATCGAGTAACGATAAATGAGAACAATCGAATAAAAATTAGAAAAAGAACAATGGGTTGAGATAGAAAACGCGAACGAATAACGCGATTCGAATATAAAGAAGGGTTATTCACAATTAGAAGAATATTGAGAGCGAATGAGAAAAGGAGAGGAGTAAAGTGGAAGGAATCGATAGAATTACTCGAGAGAGAAGATAGAGATGGAAGGGTCAGTGATCTACCAAGAGAGGAGAGAGTATGGAAAGGGAAGAGAGGGAAGGGAAGAGGGGGGGGGAAGGGACGGGAGGTCGGGAGGAAAGAGGTAGATCAAAGATGGAAGAGTGTGGGACGGGGAGAGGGGAGGGGGGATAGGAAGGAAGGGAAGGTGAGAGGAGAAGATCAATGATGAGTGATGACTCAATGATTGGATGAAGGAAGTGAAGGATCAAATTAGAGGAATGGAGTCAATCAATAGATTAAGGAAGGGAAAAGTTGAGTGAATTGACACGTCAACGGAATAAAAAATCGATATCGGGTTACGGTAGATACGGTAGAGGAGTGAATCAATAAAAAATTGTGAGGGGAAATTGTGATTCAAGTTGAGAGAATAGAGAGAAATAGATGATTAGTTGATATGTGAAGGGAAGAAGAGAAAAGACACGTGAAATATTGATCGAAATGGGGACGACACAGATAATAAATATTTTGTTGCAGGGCCGAATTGAGAGAGTCTGTGAAGGAGAAGGACCAGCAATTGAGGGTGTGCGGGCTCGATATCGACAGATTGACGTATGCATATTATTCCATTCTTCTCTCTCTCTCTCTCCTCAATAGATAATACTACTCAAATGGAGATTCTAACTATGAGAAGTGTGAATAGAAGTATTGACTAATAAAACCATTCTAGGCGTGCGGTCGCAGCTGCTGCAGCCCGTCCGGCCCCTCTCCCTCCTGCAGCTCCTCCTCTTGCTGCCCTTCCTGCAGCTCCTCTTCCTGCAGTTGCTGCAGTTGCTGCATCGGTCGCAGCCCCTCTTCCTCCACCTCCTCTTCCTGCTGCCCCTGCTGCCCCCCTTCCTCTCCCGGCAGCGCCAGTGTTTGGGCCGGCACCTCTGGTGGCCGTGCCTGTTGCCATTCCCCTCCCTGCCCCTCTCCCTCCAATGGCAGCTCTTGCAGTGCCGGCCCCTGTTCCATTGGTTCAGGGAGTCGTGCCTCCTCCTCCTCTTCCCTTCCCTCTGGCTACTCGTCTCTTCCAGTCAGGAGTGCTGTCAGCCCAGCAGCTGAAGGAGTACTCCACTCAGTGGTGAGTAGATGGATTACGGTAGTCAGGATACGGTAGTTATCGATTAGAGTATGGCATATGAGGGATAGGGTAGGATGTGTTTGTCTGAGAAGAGGATGAATGGGTATACGGTAGTGAGTATCGATTACTTGATTACAGGATCCTGAGGGAGTTCGGCCAGTCGATTCTCCGCCCACTGACTGGATACGTGGGAGGACATGGAGATGGAGTGCCTGATGCAGGAGAGAGAAGTAACCATCTCTCACTCATGAAGAGACGATGGACGGAATTGTCCAAATTGGCGGTTAGTAAGGGATATCCAATGGGATTAAAGGGGAAGGATTAATCATATTCACATTCTGACTGTAATCCACAGTAATCGAAGGGAAGGGAAGTTATCGATTGAATTCAGATCAAGCTGAGAGAGGAGGCGTACGAAGCGGCAATGTCGGTGATCGATTGGACTCCCGCCTCTCCGATGAATCTCCCGGATACGGCTAATGAAGCAGATGAAGTTGGTTATTATGGGAGGGAAGGGAACGGAAATGGAAGGGATGAGAATCAATCATGGATTACTAATGAGTCAAGTGTAAGAAGGGAATGAAACTAATGTACTTACAGTGCTTCTCTCGTCTCTCTCTCTTCCTTCTCGCGACTGACGACGCGAAGAATCCGGCTGATCGTGCCATCGAGGTAAATAACGATTCTCGTGATACAATGGATTAGATTAGGAGTGATATACGAGCAAAAATGACTAATTAAGCTTAAAAAGTGATTAGAACACTTAAGAAATCAGAGGAAACGCGGGGAAGTGCGAGAAAATTAGAGCAAAACTGACTGAGATGAGAAAGTATTGCGAAACATCGATTGAGTGATCAGATACAGTATCACTTCCATTAGCTACCGTAATGGAAAGATATTGCAAAATGGCTTCGGAAATAGAATTATTATATTTTTCTTTTAGCACGCAAATCGGAGGATTCTTCGTCGTGGCGAGAAGCGCCATACAGAGAATAGAGTGGAGCTGAATAGAGCAGCAGAATTTGAGGGAAAATGGAAGGCAGCCAAAAGGGTTGCAAGACAGTAAGTGAATGGAAAGGAAAGAAGGAAAGAGGGAGAGATGAGTTGGGAATTATGAATATATGAACGAATGATGGGAATAGTATAGGAAAAAGGGGGGAAATGATGAATGAATTCCAGCTGAAGTGTCTATTGTGAGAAGATTCCTCACTCATTCTTCCTTCTCCATTCTTCATTGGAAAAAATAATGATTTCATTCTGTGCCATTGTGAGTATTTCACGCTTATTTATACTAAAAATTGTTTAAATATCCTATTTAAAAATATTAAAATGAAAATTACAGTATATTGAGTCAAATCGAGAACTGTAATCATGTAAAATATTGATTTCTTTTTCAGCATGTAATTATCTTCGCGACTGTCTTCAATGATGCAGCTTTTCTTTTTGTTATCTTTTATTCTTCGCTGCTCCTTTAGTGAGTTATACACCTTTTTATTTGTAATTGCCTATTAGTTTTCGAATATAGAGTCTAATTATGATGATTCGGTTCTCTTTCAGTTGTCGCCTCTCCGTAGTTGTCCCTAGTTTCCCCATTCCTTATCCCCTCCCCCTATATTTCACATGGTTAATGCTTTGTTCCTATTTACCCATTTCCATTCCCCCCATGTATATTGCGTGTTACTACCCTTATTTCCCATGTTACATCGGCAGTTCCCCCATTCATTTCCATCCCTTATTCTCTATACTACATTTTTAATGCCGATATCTGACCTCTATTGTTCCTGATACCTCCGTAGTTTCCCCTTTCTTTCCTCCTCTCATCTTGCCTTTTCCCCATGATCATTTCGTTCCCCCTCATCGTTATTCCCATTGTTCCCATCATTCATTTAGTTCGTGTTTTTCCTCAGTTAATTTCGCGTTTTGTTTATTTTATGTTTGTTATCATTGTTGTTATCGCCATTCTAGTCAAATTTGTTGTCTCCGCGTTATTTGTGTGACTGTATCATATTTAGGTTCATCATTGTTATTGCGTAGTTTCAGTTGTTTACTTATTTATTTCTTTCTTTCTTCACGCTTCGATGTTCTTCACTCTGATGATCTTCTTCTCTTCTTCTCTTCTCTCTTTGTGGTCGTCTTCTTTCTTCTTTCCTCATTTCTTCGGTAGCCGTCTACCAGGTATTTCACAGATAATTCTTAAGATGGCATAATGAAAGCAAGCAATACTCGGTCACATTGCAGGATTCCTTTTTTATTTAAATCTTATCAATACTCGGGTTTTGACAAGTAGCTGTAACATGTAATAGTAGTTGGATGGGATTTTAATGCCTCCTTTGCAGTTTCCCATTTATTCATCTATCGAATAACACGAATTTCTTACTTCTTCTTCCTGTAATATTCACTTTTCTTCTAAGGTATGAATTTTTTAATATATATAAATATATATTTATTATCTGATTATTGTAGACTCGATATCACTCCATTCTCTTTTTCTTCCTTCAGATTTTCGATTGTCGTCTTCTCTTTTCTCTCTTCGTCATTTCTCCATTTTCAAATCTACGAGTAATATCAGGTGAGAATTGATATATAAATAGGATGAGTTCTTATTCAACTTATTTTAATTTGATAAATAATATTATAATTTTAGTTACTTCTTCTTCCAACTCATTGATTCGCGATACTGCCAATGATTTCTCTCATCTCTCTTCCTTTTCTATCCGATTAAGGTTTGATTATTCCATCTTAAGCTATGAGCTAATAATATCCTTTGTCAATATTTTTATTTCTTTAATTGTAGTGTCGATTCTTCCTTCGATCGAATACAGTATCTCTCCATTCTCTCCCTTCATCTCTTCTCATTCATTATTGCATCAAGGTAAGATTACTCTACTTATCAATTAGTCAAATATATATTCACCCTTTTATTTTCAGTTTCCTTCTTTGTCGTTTCTTCTCTCTATCTTCACTTCTTTCCTTCTCTCATTCGAAGATCTTCTCTCTTCCTTTCTCTCGTCTCTTCAATCCAGGTATAATATCACTTTTCAACATTGAGTAATGAACTCTAATGCTCAGGATCGCTTCAATGGTCTCTCTTTCTCATTTCTCTCTCCATTTTCTCTCCTTCTAAGTATTCAATTCATATTGGGATAAGGTACGTATGTTCCTTCTTATTCTTATCTTATCTTATTGTTTGGTTCTGTCTGAGATTTAAAATACTATGATCTCTCAGTTTGTCTCCGAGAGATGACTCTCTTTCTATCTCTCTCACTCATTTTCTCTCCACTCTTCGTTGATTTGATGTAAGTTCATTATTTAATTTTGCATGTTTCCATTCCATAAAAGTATATCTTCAGATTCTCTATCATCGTCTCTTCTCCTCTTCTCTTCTCATTCGTTCCTTTTCTTCTCAAAGGGAAATGGACTGCTGATCTATTCTTCTCTTTCTCTTATCTCTTCTCGCTCCAATCCAGGTATTATTCAATTGTTGACGATTAGAAACCTTTCCTATCCTCTCCCAATTATCTCTTGTATTTTCTAATTGTAGATTGTTCATCTCTGATCTCTTCTATCAATGTTCTCATCTTCTCTTCTCTACTTCTCATTCTCTCTTCTATCTTCATTCCGAGTTGGTTAAGGTAATATTGTCTACTTGTTATTTAGTTAATCTTATCTTAAACATTTCTTTATTCTCACAATTACAATAATATAATCTCTCAGATTCCCTCCAATGAAGGTTCCTCTCTTCGTCTCATTCTCTCTCCATTTTCTCTCCTTCATTCTCATTGATGGTCTCTATTCACTTCAGATTGGGATAAGGTATGTACGTCTATTCTAATTGTCATCTTATTACTTTTCTAGATTTAAAATAATTTGATCTGTTAGGATCTATCTTGCTCTCACTCACATCAAAGTATTTCTATTCCAATAATATATAACTTCAGATTCTCTATCGTCTTCTCTTCTTCTCTTCTCAAATGAAAATTTGATGTTGATCTACTAATAGGTGTGATCGATTATTCTCCTTCTCTCCTCTCTCTCTCACTTCTCCAATCAAGGTATAATTATTCTTTTTAATATTGTCTAATCCACTCTTCTTATCATCTCGCAATTTTATAATTATTTCTAATTGCAGGTTATTCTTAACTGGTCTCATCAATCGATCACTCGGTACCGTATCTACAGTATCTCTCTTTCTCTCGTCGTTTCCCTTCTCTCTTCATTCCTGCTAAGGTACGTATTTCCAACTTAATCCTATGTTGTTTATTCTTGTATCCCACATTTAAAAAAGTCATCTCTCAGGCTTGCACCGAGTGAGCTTTCTCTCTCTCACACATTTTCTCATTTCTCTCTCCAGTCTTATTCCTTCATTCTGAATGTTATGCAGTCACTTCAAATTGGCATCGAAAGGTAAATATTTATAATTGTAATAATTTAATCCCCATCCTCATTTAAGTGTACTTTTTGTGATTATAAATCTGATTTAATTCATTCTATTCAGCTAATAATCTCCACTTTCTCATTCCTTCCACTTCTCCCTTCTCCTTTCTTCTTTCTTTCAAATCTCAAATGAATCGAGGTAAAGATTACTCCTCATATTTACTTCAGGATTTTCAAAATTTCATTTAGAACTATTTCTTTAGATTAGCTTAAAGTTGATTCCTCGTCTCTTTTTTTCTTCTTCTCAATGGAAATATCTCGGTGATCTATTCTTCTCCTTATCTCATCAATCTCCTCTCCAGGTATGATTATGATTCTTTACATTGAGTAATCGCATCTGAAACAGGTTTAAACAATATATTATAATTTTCTACTTACAGTCTCTCCTCTCGTCAATCGATATTCTCAGTGATTATAGTACGAATACAGTACTCCTCACTCCGTTGGGAGTTTTCTTCGATTGATTTCTTCCTTCGAATCTTCTTTATTGGCATTTCTCACATAATTGTGTCAAAGGAGCCAATATTTTCTTCTCTTTCTATCGTCATTCCAATCCAGGTATGAATATTTTTGATGATCTTTAGCTACCGTTTCCCAATAATCTCTTATATTTTCTAATTGCAGACTGTTCTTCTCTGGTCTCTTCTATCAATGTTCTCCTTTTCTCTTCTCTTCTTCTCATTCTCTCTTCTATCTTCATTCCGAGTTGGTTAAGGTAATATTTTCTACTTGTTATTTAGTTAATCGTATTTTTTTTGTTATATTCTCCCATTACTATAATATCATCTCTCAGGTTTTACTCCAAGTGGTCTCTCCCTCTTCTCTCCTCATTCCTTTTTATTCTTCTTATTTCTTATTTCTGAATGTTATTCAGTGACTTCAAGTGTCATCGTAAGGTAAATATTTTAACTTGCACTGATTGAATTTTCTTCTTATTTGAAGTATGCTTGTTATTATTTAGAACACTTGATATTCATTCACTTCTTTCAGTTATCATTGATCTCCGAACGATTACCACGATATCCTTTCTCTTCTCTCTTCTCTCCTATCTCCTATCTCCAATCTGGGTATCAGTCTTCTATTTATAATGCACTCTACTTATGTTTTTCCCAATTATCAATTATATTCTCCTTGCAGGCCATTATTCTCAAGTCTCATCAATCGATCACTCGGTACCGTATCTCTACAGTATCTCCCTCTCTTTCTCTCGTCGTCTTCTCTCTTCATTCCGGCTAAGGTATGTATCGCATACTTGTTATCTGGTTAATCATGTCTTGTTTATTATTGTATCTGACATTTAAAAAAATGTCATCTCTCAGATTTGGTCCAAGTGAGGTGTCTCGCTCTCCTCATTTCTCTCTCCATTCTTCTTATTCTTCAAATGCTGCATTCGATCGAGGTAACATTACTACTTTTATTCATATCAGCATATTCTTATTTTATTACAATTATGTTTTTAGCTGCAAGTTTATGACTGGTCTCTTCTCCTCTTCTTCTTTCATTCTTTCATTCATTCCTTCTCTTCTCAATGGAATTCATCTCTTTCTCCGTCTCTTTCCTATCCAGGTATGATTATTGTCTTTACATTGTGATCAATCATATCTTAAATAGACAATCTATTATTGTTTTCTACTTGCAGACTCTCTCCTCTCTTCAATCGATATTCGCAGTGACTACAGTACGAATACAGTACTCCTCACTCCTTTCGGAGTTTACTCCGATTAATTTCTTCCTTCGATTCTTCTCAAATCTTCTATCTTCGCTCCAGTTCAGGTATGTATTTGTCCTAATAATTGTATTATAATTTACCTATGATCTTGCAATCATCAATTCTATTTTCTAATTTCAGACAATACATCGCTGGTCTCTTCAATCGATAGACTCATATGGTATCTCTACTGTATCTCTTCATTACATCGCCTCTATCCTCTGGTCGTTAAGTGCTGTCTAAGGTTAGTATTTCCTACTTGTTCCATCATATATCATATCTTAGTTATTATTTATCATCATCTATACAATAATAACATCTCTCAGATTCGCTCCAATGAAGTTTCCTCTCCTCGTCTCATTTCTCTCTTCATTTCTCTTCTTCCATCTCATAAATGATCGATTATTTGTGATATAATCGATAAGGTAAGGTCTTTATCTTCTATTCTCAATATATACCATATTGTTCTTACAGATTCATTTCACTCTATATATCCAGTTTAAACTTCTCGTTAGATGATCTTTCCTTCTTCTTCTTCTCATTCGATTCGCTTCTTTATTCAAATGGAATAAGGACAAATGATATAAGGTGCGCTCTAAACCACGAATATTCTAATGATTCCGTTTCCTCTTTTTTCTACATCTTTTTTTATAATATCTTTATTCCAGATCAGATTTAATCTCATATTCATCTTTCAATCGTCTCGTCGATTCATTTATATTCTTCTCGTCTCTTTCTCACTTTAGTCAAGGTACTTTCTCCCTTTCTCTACTGTAAATTAGTATCACTAGTCAAAGTAATTCTAATTCTAAAACTTCTCCTTACAGATTCATTCCTTTCGTCAATCGATAAACTGGCCATCTACAGTAGGAATACAGTGTTCCTTCCTCCTTTCGATCCTTCAATCGATTTTCTCCATTGATATTCCTCAGATGGATAACGCAGTCAAGATATGAGGTGAGAACTACAGATTTCACTACAAATATAATGCTTTCTTATTATTTTCTTGTATTTTGATGATATTGATTCGATTTCAGACGAATTAATACCGTTCTCAATCTACTCGATAAATGAAGATTTCTTACCAATTATCAGAAATCTAATCTACTCTTCTCCATTCGTCTTCTTTCTTCAATACAGGTATTATCCCTATCTTCATCTCTCTTTTTTTCAATTCACTTTGTTATTTTCGAATTGCAGACTCACTTCTCTCTTCAATCGTTCTCTTCCTGACTACAGTAATCAATCTGGTTGACTACAGTATCTACAATTCCTTCTCTTTCACTTCTCTCATTTGAGGTATGTATCTGTTACGAACTCCCTCTGTAGTTTTACATTATTTAAATAGAATATTTCCTTTCAGTATAATTCCAAAATCCGATTCTTCCTCTCATCTTCTCTATTCCACTTATTTTCTTCGATTCACCCTAGACGAATCATCATTCTTTTCATATGGAATTATTACATTACGATATGAGGTGAGAATTTGTGAAAGTTTGATTGATGAAATATTCAACTACTTTCAATATTCGAACATTTTGTTTACAGAGCCGATTTAATACCGGACAATATCAACATTAATTCTTCTTATCTCTTTCTCATCTTTTCTCTTCATCTGATAAGGTTGGTGATCTTCGACAACTTTCTTAATTTGAGTGAGTTATGATTGACATCATTGTTTTTTCTTTCCATTTATCTTATTTCGTCTCTTGTAGAATCGATATCTTCATCCAATCTCATCGAGTACCGTAATCTACAGTACTACTCACATATCCATCAATCACTTCTCTGTTCTCCTATTCATCTTTCCACGTTACTACTCAGGTACTGTGTAATTTTATATCTAGATGAGACTTTTCTCGTTTCTCTTCTTCTCCAACCTATTTTATCCATAAGATATTATTATACTTCATTTCAGATCAATCTCCTCTCCTCTTCTTCCTTCTCATCTTCTCATTGGATCCTCTTTCTCTTCCTTTCCCCTCCATTCTTCGTTCTTCTGATAAGGTACGGATATTTTATCATTGAAATCATATGAAATTGTTCTCCATATTTTTCCATATTCTTCTATTTACTCATTTCAGATCGTCTTTCTTCTTTTCTCTTAATTTCTTCTCCTCTTCTCTTCATCTCATCTTTTCTTCTTTCCCTCGAGATTTCTTCTTAATCCCTTTCTCGATCAATTAGATCAAAGAGAGGGATAGGTGATGTATATATTTCGTCTTCGGACGACTCTTAAAAGGCTTTTTCTTCTCTATAAGTGCCTTGGGATGTCCCCCCACTTGCCTGGCACACGAATTTATTTGGTCGTATTAAATAATAAGACCTTTCACCGGGGGAAGGAGCATAGATGGGTTTTCATAAACTTTATAATCAAAGGAAATTCCGAGAGAGTAAGAAAAGTTTTTATATTCATTTCCAACAAAAAATGTTAGAGAGAAGATAGAGAACTATACAATAGTTTTGTTTATTAAAAAAAACGAGAGAGAAAGAGGATACATTCAAAAAAAAGAGAGAGAGAGAGAGAGAAAAGTTTTTTATTAAAAATATCACCAAAAAAAGAGTTAAAAAAGGAAAAGGGGATAGATAACAAATTATATTTAAAGAAAAACCCGTCACTATGTTATGTCTCGTGGGCACATTTTTCCCTTCTTAGGTTACGGATCAGAAAAGAAGAGAACCAATAAATGTATTAAGGTGCTACATCGATCGAAGAAGGAACGATGACGTCATCTGAAGAAAAGAGGTACGAATCAAAAAAGAACAGAACAAATTAATAATTGAGGTTCTACATCGACTGACGAAGGAAGGATGACGTCATCTGAAGATGGGATATTAAGAAAATGGAGCTGAATAAGGTATAAGATAACTAGTGATTATATTGAACAGTAATATCAATTGAGTCTAAGAGAACACATTATGGATAATATTTAGTATGTGCTCCTGTATCTTAATAAATAGAGTTCTCTAGTTGTTTTTAGTTGTATTATTAGATACGATTTTAAATGCTGCTTACGCAATGAGAAAAACATTATTCGCGAAAGAAAATTTGAAAGAAATATAAAAAGTATTCATGTTGATTTTTAATGATATTTTATTAAAAATAAAACAATTAAGCTCAATGTTCCTCTACGAAGAAGACAAGTGGATTCGTAATGGACTATTCTAATAGTGGTAAGTATTCAATTGATATTCTCTATGACTACTCTGTTACTACACTGTCTCGTGTGATAGTTTTCATAATTTTCTATGGGAGGATTCAGTCTGATCACTGCTTGTATGATGATAAATGCATCTCATCTCTCTCCTCATTAAAAGCACCTTGTCCGAATGTTAACGCTTTAGTTTTGGAACCCGATGATTGTGGGTTCGATCCCCACTGATGTTACTGTTTTTTGCCGCTTTCTTCTGACAAAATATTAAATATCCTGGTATCTGAAGAATATCGATTGGACTTCAGGATGATTACGGTATCTAGATTCAACAATTGCAGAGCTTCCTCGACGCTCTTCCCTTCTATGGGAAAAGGATTCTACCTCGCTCGAATGAGATGTCGTAGAGAAATGATTACAAAGTGAGTGTGAATATTTCTACAAATTTTTAAATCGCTTTATCTCAACGGCATTTTTCGATAAGGCGGCCGAAGGCCATGCCCAAATTTTGAATTATATGCCACATGAATTTTACATCGGTAGAAAATCGATTGGTCTTTAAGATTACGATATCTACATTTATCTATTGTATTACAGAGCTTCCTCGACGCTCTTCCCTTCTATGGGAAAAGGATTATACCTCGCTCGAATGAGATGTCGTAGAGAAATGATTACAAAGTGAGTGTGAATATTTCTACAAATTTTTAAATCGCTTTATCTCAACGGCATTTTTCGATAAGGCGGCCGAAGGCTCTGCCCAAATTTTGAATTATGCCACATGAATTTTGTATCCGTAGAAAATCGATTGGTCTTCAACTACTCTTACTACACTGTCTCGTGTGATAGTTTTCCTATGAGTTCCTATGAGTGGATTCAGTCTGATCACAGCAGGTATGGTGATAGGTGCATCTTATCTCTCTCCTCATTAAAAGCACGTTGTCCGAATGGTAACGCTTTAGTTTTGGAATCCGCTGGTTGTGGGTTCGATCCCAATAATGTCAATATTTTTTGCCGCTTTCTTCTGACAAAATATCAATTATCCTGATTCAATTGAATGTTTAATATTACAAAATGGTAAAGCTATCTGATTTGAGACGCGTTATCAGGGCTCGTTTGTCCGATTGAATAGAGGAAGAATATAAAAAGATTTATAGTTAATGGGTAAACTTCATTAGGAATAGGAATGGAATCGTTGTACACGGTATCAAAGGAACAAGGGAAAACGTCTTCCATTTTTTTGTTATTTCATCATTCCGTCGCATTTAGTCGATGGTCCTTGGATATCGAAGTAGAGTAGATAAGCTATCTTTCTAAGGTATATCTTTGTGGTTAAGAGTAGAATGAACAGTTAATGGGATCATCTGCAATAACTAATTAACTAATTAATTAATTCAGTTGACTTCATCATCTTTCTCTTTTCTTCTTCTCGATAAATTTGAAGTGAAGAGACAACAGATTGAAGAGAATAGAAGAAGATGGAGAGAGATTGAAGAGAATTCAACGTCTAAAAGTTATAGTGTGGAGATATTCCGTTATTTCTCATTATTCGTTTATTCTTCATTCTTCTCTTTCGATCCTTGTTTTTCGTGTCTCCTATCCCCATGACCCAGAATAAGTGTGATTGGGGATGGAAGACACAATATGTCTCATTCTATTGGGGGGGGGGGTTGCACCATTGAAAATGTGATTTATGGTGAAACTGAAAATGTTGAGATTCTCAAACACTGGTGAGTGCAATATTGAAAATACGATCTATGTGAAACTGAAGATGTTGAGATTCTCAAACACTGGTGAGTGCAATATTGAAAATACGATCTATGTGAAACTGAAGATGTTGATATTCACGGGCACTGATGAGTGCAATATTGAAAATGTGAACTGTTGTGAAACTGAAGATGTTGATATTCACGGGCACTGATGAGTGCAATATTGAAAATGTGAACTGTTGTGAAACTGAAGATGTTGATATTCACGGGCACTGATGAGTGCAATATTGAAAATGTGAACTGTTGTGAAACTGAAAATATTGAGATTCACGGGCACTGATGAGTGCAATATTGAAAATGTGAACTGTTGTGAAACTGAAAATATTGAGATTATCGGACACTGGTGAGTCGAAACTATGGTTGATGTTCATATTGCGGGATCCCGAGCCTCATTTTTTGCAATTGTTATACAATTAAGATCGTTACGGTAATAATTCTGCTGTAAGAAATACTTGTGATTGATTGGGATGCTCCCATTTTATGGGAGGTCTGAAAGGACACTGATGTTCACCATTGTTCCCGGGAATTGTGGCAATGTGAAGAGAGAAATAACATACATTTCCTGGGATTTATTTGCTGTCTGCATTAATTTGTGGTTGTAGTTTTACTGTTTTTCTGTGAGTAGTATTTTGTTTGCTGACAAGAACGGGGAAGGAACGAGGTGAACTCGGATCAGTGTATACCCACAAGGAGAAGAAAGTGGTCATGGGGGAAATACGGTAGAGCATGGAGCATGTACGATTGAATACTGAGGTACTATGTCGGAAAAAAAATTTTCTCCGTTTGTGGTGTTTAGAACGCCCTGGCAAAATACTACGCCTCTCAAAAATTTGTTTGGTTCTCATCCAGTCGGTTCTCATCTGACATAGCACCATCACTGAAGATAATGGATTTATTCATACCATTAGTATGTACAACGAGAACGATCATCACAATTCTGCACTTGAAGGGAGCATGGGGTGATTATGTGCTACGTCTCTGATGTACGCATACTGCACTCTTTTCCCCTGAATAAATGTGATAGATGCATCTCACCGCATCCCTCATTAAAAGCACGTTGTCCGAATGGTAGCGCATTCGTTTTGGAATCCGAATATCGTTGGTTCGATTCCTCTTGTCGTAAAATTTTTTTGCCACATTTTAACATTTCTCTTGATGATTGACTATTCAGCGCGATAGTCTTTCTCTAAATCGATGAAGAGGAAAGTGAAGAGTAGATAAGCAGTATGATTGTGATTCCAAGTGAAATAGGTGACTGGAATCTCTTCGAATCGAATGCATCGTCACAAGAAGATGGTATGACGGAGTCACGGAATTTAGCCGGCTATATTTTTACTTTCTTATTTACGACACCTCTCAACCAATATGAGGTGCTAGATAAATCCATTTCCTAGTTATTACAATACCATCAAACGGCAACCTTTCCCTCACTATTTCATTCTGGCAGTGCGTGAGCTAGTGATAGATGCAATTCATCACATCCCTCATTAAAAGCACGTTGTCCGAATGGTAACGCATTAGTTTTGGAATCCCATGATTGGTGGTTCAACCCCCCTTGCCGTCTAATATTTTTGCAACTTTTTTTCAAAATTGAAGTTGGCATTCGAATCATCAGTTGATTAGATCCTTTTCTTTCACTCTTTCTCTAATACTATGGATGTACCAAACATTACTTGTATTTTTTTCTTGAAAATGAGGAATACCAGAACTGTTTATCCACTACAATACGATTACATGGATTCCGGAAAACGAGGACGGGTTAGCTAATACTCTTCAATCGATATCTGCATACTCCAGAGTAATTGGAGCAGTTTGGTACTTGCTGTGGACTACTGGATTGCCCTGAAGATAAATATTAATTATCGAACATCAGAGTATGATACCGTATTCCCGCGATTCCAAGAGAAATAGGCGAATGGTTCCACTTCGTATCGAATACACGCCGTCACAAGAAGATGCCACGTCAGACTATAATCGGGTGAGTGGTACCGTCTCACGTTCTGAAATACGGAATCATTCAATCGATTATACGGTAGGTCATTTACCCTTTGAGCTTCGATAATTCGCTTGAACTCGTCGGGAACAACGTGTTGCATGCTCTTCCACACTAAATAAGATACAATAGTATTTCGAAATGACAGTATATTATCCAAAAGAGACTAGAGTATTCATGGGACGACTCACTCTTGCCAGAACAGAATCCCCTCTTGAGCTTGAGCATATTAGTGAGGTAGGAAGATGACTGTTTGTCTACCGTCTTATCATCAGTCCATGGAACGAGATCCTTGTTGTACATTTCCATCACCTGAGGATACGGTAGATTAGACAAATCGACAACTGGTAAGGGTACTTTATCTATTCAGTTACTTACACAGTACATCCAACTCTCTAGATCGTCCTTCCTCGTTGATTCGAATTCCCTCTGACGGGCACGCGATGCATACGTTAGATCAGATAAATGCTGAGCACTGAAAAGGATTCACTCATTATCCTTCTTCTTCTTCTCTTACTCGCCGTGGAAATTCACTCGACATTCCAGTCGCACATGCGAAATCCATGAGCATAATCTTTCGATTATTGTGACGAGATCCGACGACAAAGTTCTCGGGCTGAATCAGATCACTATACTTCATCTATTCCATTCTCTTCTCACTCGAATATTTCCATGGATGATCTTTGCTCGATGGAGTCCCTCAATCGCCAGAAACATTTGTGTCGCTGCCTTGAGAATCGTCGCCCGACTGAAAGAATACGGTACACTATGTATGGATCAATCGATATCGAGAGAGTGACTACCGTACTCGAGTTCTTCCTTCTCCCTCATCGAATCGATCATATCGGGCAAAGACTCGGCGAATCCCGCACTCACAGTGAAAATCCACGGTTCGTGACATCCCTGACATTATCGATTAGTGTAATCAGAGTGAGGATACTATAGTAGGAAGGCTTACAAAGTCCATTGCTGAATGGAGAAAGTTAGATAGACATCGATCGTCTTGAGAGAGAAGATCAGCAACGAAAGCTTCTTGCTGAAATGAAAACAATGAGATGAATCAATCGATAGATCCATATTCACCCTCAGCTTCGATTTTCCCGTGTCCTCACTCGTCGTCTCAAAGTTGAGACTGTAATTGGATACTGTAATGGATTATGGAAAGACGGAAGATACTCACGCGACTTGCAGTTTATCGCATCTTCGAGTACCCACGAACGTAATCCCCGAACCATTCTCTTTCTGCTCCTTATCGAACGAGTATCTCAAGAGGAAGAATGAGAAGAGTACGGTAGGTTACTATAGCAACTCACGTCGAATTGAAAGATGCCATGAACATTCCTCTTGAGAGTGAATCAGTGAAATCTTCCTCTAGTACAGTCGTCGTGGCTGTTGATCCACCAGCCCAATCCATTCCAAATGGCCTTAATAAAATACAGTTATCGTAACATAGATAGAGTTAACATGTGAATTGGAGGGCGATAAACTCACTGCTCAGCCATGGTGACCACTCGCTTCAAGTGAAAGAGACGAGAGTGAAGAGTGAAAAGAGGAAAAGATCGATTAGACTATTGGACAATGAATTGAGAAAGGAAGGAAAATGGAGATTAAGTCGGTTATCTCTAATAATCAAAAGTTTCGTATTCATATTGTTCAAGGAAATTCGAAGAAAGAGAATAATTCCCCCATGGCACGTAAACTTTGAACTTACTCAGAATTTTCAAGAGAATTTACATGTCTAGGGAGGGCAGCGGATGTTATGTCCCTCTCCCTTTCCCATTTGCTATCCCCACCTCATTACTGTGTCATCGCTCGATCCACCAAGATAAGGCGAAATAATTTATACTTGTTTCTTCAAGTTACAGTAATCGCAAGAAAAGGCCGAATGAGTGCTTGGTGGACTCGAGATATGAATTAATCGCTGACGGACCCGATGAATCGATTCATCTACCTGAAGAAATGAAGTCACTGAGATTGAAAGAGTAAATCAACAATGCAATAACTGTCTAGCGCAATGAATCAACATACAATTCAGCCATTTGGCATGTATTAGGGCATCTTTTATATATTAGTGCTTTCTTTTGTGGCCCATTGAAATTCTTTTTTTTGTTTATTAGGACAGAGCCCGTTCTTTTGCTCGTTGGTCCTTTGAGAGAGAGAGAAGAACAATGCAAATCGATAGCTTACGGTTGATACGCTAGGATAAATATCAGAATGGAGCAGAAGCTACAATTCAGTTGAATCTGAGGTGATAAGAATGAGAAAAAAAGCCTTATATGATACACACTTTCTAAAGATCATGAGATAATAACAAAAACAGATGAGGGAACAACACGAGAGACTAAAGATCAACTACTAGGATAATACAAAGAATAACAATCACAGGGGTGGGGAATAACTAAAAGAGGAGAGGGGAGAGTTCGCATCGGTAGAGATTTATTGATGAAATCCAGAATATTGAAGATTCGTAGAAGGTCGAATGAAGAACATTGACGATGAGAAGAGAAGATGATTATTCAACCAATTGCTCCTGCTGAAAACCCATCTATTTTCATTACAAGCACCTTCATCCTATTTATCGTCCCATCAATCCATACATCCACTCAATCAATTATGTATAGTGATACCTTGAGAGCAGCGAATTCCTCATCGACTTGTGCAGATAGTAGATCATCTTCATTATCATCATCTCCTTTATTAGCTCCTTCATCGGGAGAAAGATGTCCTTCATCTCCAGATGATCCTCCATCTGCACCTCCTTCTGTCTGCAATCACAATCATTCATTATCAATCAACCATCCAATGCAGGCAATCAGAATAGATATATCACATCTCCTCCTTCCATCACTTACCTCATTCTTGGTAACTTTTGCTTCGAAACCCTTCAGTTTCTCTTGTTGTTCTTCAACATCTCCCTTCTGACTGGCAATCTTCCCTTCCAATTGCTTATACATCTTATTCAACGTCTTCTTCTTCTCTGCTTCAGTCTCCTTCATCATCTGTAATCATTCCTTCCATTTCACTTCTCTCATTCATCTACTGAATAAGATGGTCTAATCACTCACAGCCATAATCACTTGTTTCTGTTGATCTTGGAGACTGCTCAGAATCCTCGTCGTTCTTCTGAGTAGATCCTTCTGACGAAGTACTGCTTCCTGTAATCACAATCATCATCTTCCATCCTCTCCCTTCCCTCTCTCTTCTCCTCACCTTATCAGCCTTTCTCACAGCAGCTTCTTCCTGTTTCTTCTTGAATGCTTCAACAGCCTCTGGTTTCCTATACTTAGTCTGTCCTGGACCGGGAAGGATCACTGGTTCACGAGGAACTACGGGAGGAGGGGCCATCTGCGGCTGAATAAACATATTACCATTTCAATCTTATATCAATTCCACTTGTGACATCAATGAGAGATCGTGCATAAATTCCGTTTTCTCACCCTTCTCCCTATGCAACGTCAGCAAAATTAATTCACACTAAACGTTGCTACTTTTAATACAATTGCTATTGCTAAAGAAAATAGTGAAAATACATAATTTTCTAATAATATATTAATTCGAACTCAAGTGAATAACGTACCTCTCCACCAGGCGTCTCGACAGTGACTCCAGATGATAGAGTTGTCTTATTGGGACCACCCTCCATGATATTCGAGTACCAGAACACCTGCACAATAATAATGTAGATACGACTTAATATTTGTGATAGATACGTTCCCGAAATGTTCTTTTGTCATGCTAAAAAATCTGTTGAATTGTACTGACTCTGATGAATCGGTTGTTGAAGATGGGCTCGGGATTCTTATATGCTTTCGTTGCTTCGAAACGAGAAGAGAAAGTAATCAGAGCTGTGTCTGGATGACGTTCGTAGTGCACCTGAGAGAACAACAATTGAAAAAAAACCCAATCAACTGTCCATGCCATACTTTCATCAAGGACGCCTTTCATCTTGTCAGCACTCACCTGCATGTTAGTGATGCTTCCAAACTGCTCAAAGTGCTCATTCAATTTGGAAATGTTATTCAATTCGGCCGGAATCTTCTTGACCTGCAATACAATGGATCAATTGAGTCTTCTCCTCTCTCTTTCTCTAAACTTACAATCAGAGTTCTAGCAGCAACAGGAGCAGCAAGTGTCTCTTCCTTCTGTATATCTCCTCCTCCTCCTCCAACTGCATGTCCTCCTCTACCATAAGGATGATATCCTCCTCTTCCCCTTCCTCGTCCTCTTCCTCTCATTACTCCTCCCATTCCGCCCATCATTCCTCCATTGTGGGGATCCACTGGTATCGAACCCGATGGCTCGTATCCAACCTACAAATACAGAATGTTAAATAACATAATTTAAATAATATAGATAAAATATGATAATACTAATAACTCTGATTAAACCACGATATGTCAAACCTGTTGTGGTATTCCATATGGATTGGGTTGTCTCCATCCTCCAACAACAGGAATAGGAGGGGGAGGAACGGAGAAGTCGCCCATTCCCATACCGGGAGCCTCCGGATTGTATCCAACATTCTCAACGCCTGCAATTCAATACGTTACATTCCCATACAAAAGCCCAAAATACACCTCGAATAAATAGGTACATTTCCTCCAATGATTTTCTTTGGTAAAAAAATTGTTTCATGTATCTTTTCATTCCTGGTGACACAAGTGACATAAGCCATGGAAATATGGCTGAACTCTTTTCATTGTCTACTGTATTCCTTTTACACCATAAAATGAGACATACCAGGAGGAGGTGGATTGGTAGAGATTGGATTATATCCGGGAGGAGGAACAGAATATGATGAAGTGGCAACTGCTGCTGCTGTCTTCAATCCCATAGCTGCAAGTGCTGCATTCTCAACTACGACGGGATCGAGACCATGGTCGTATGGACACGCCTCTCCACGAAGACATACTCCTTGTTCTGAAAGATAGTATATTAGAGATACTCACTCCATAACGAAAGATTGCTTCGATCAATTATCAATCATATCAATTACATCACTGCAACTGCCCACTACATTATCAATCTCGTTTCTTGTCAATTCAACGTACCATCAAAGTCTCTGCATCTCTTCTTTCTCCTTGGTTGATCTTCATCTCTTTCTCCTCTTTCTCTTCTTCTTTCCTTATCGACAGGAGATCTCGATCTACTTCTACTTCTTCTCTTCTCTCGAATGGGAGATCTTCTTACTCCTCCCACTCGACGATTTCCTCTTACGGGAGGAGAACGAGACCGCCGACGAGACAACTTAAAGTTAAAAAGTTAATATTTCAAAATTATTATAAATAAATAACAAAAATAAATAATAAAAAATAGTAAACCTGAGGCGGAGGAGAGACTCTTTTCCTGGGTGCTCTCACAGGAGATCTTCTCGTTGAGGAAGTGGAAGGAGCAGCAGAATCAGAAGTGGAACCTCCTTCTCCTCTTCCTCCATCTCTCTTTTGATTAGATGATGAAGTGGAAGAGGGAGGAACACGACGAGATCGATCATTTGAGATGGACGATTGAGAAGCAGATGCAGATGAAGAATGGGGAGGAGATGGCTGAAATTTAATATCATTGATAAAGTTAATGTCCAAATGCATACAAAATAAAGATAATAGAACAGTGTCTCTACCTCTTTCTCCTTGGATTTCTCTTTCCTCTCCTCAGACTTCTCCTTGGGTACATCTTTCTTCTTTTCCTTCTCCTTCTTTTCATCTTTCCTTTCCTTCTTCTCTTCAACAGCTGCAACAGTTGACGTGGACACGATAGAAGTGGGAGGGTCCGCAGGTGCTTCCATGTACGATCTCTCACTTAGGGCAGTGAACAACTTCTCCACGAAACGTTTCGTGTCTGCAAAATAACAACGATACCAATATATTCGATATTTACATTAGGAATTTATATTTAAAAGCTGAAACTGACGAGATTGGAGGAAGACTTCAAGCTGTTGCAAGCAGACGTCTTTGATCTCATCACCAGATAGCGGCTTCTTAAGAAGAGCAAGCACATATTTGGCTAGTGCCCCCGGGTCAGCATCGCAACTGAAATGGATTTAGCGTGTACAATATTATTATATGTATAAAGAGCTAATATTGATAATATCGATAAATTTAGTAAACTTACATGGGCGAAAGTTCCTTCGTCAACCAGCTTGATAAACTCTCGGGCGATTCGATCGAGAGCATCTGAATAACGGTGTTTTCAATCGACGAGAAGAGAGGGAGTACGCACAATTGTGAAAACAACCACACTTTCGAAAAGGAATCTTGCGAAAGTGAGACGTGGTGAGAGACACAAAGGGCAACGGGTGGGTATGCAAATAGCCCGTAAATATTTAAAAATGCGTAGAGTGCCATGATTTTCGACAGTCTGCGTTAACGCGCGTTTAATGTCATAGAAAGAGAGTACTACACAGACAGTCAGAGCTGATACCACTAACCCCCACAAAAACACGACTAAACGTCACAAAAACGCGCAAAAACAGGTTAAATTTAGGCGAATTATGGATGAATTTAACGTTAACAAAAAGGCCTCAATCGACTAGTTGTCCGATGGCATATGGAAGTATAGATGATGAGAGACAGCAATCAAGACAAGAAAACGACGAGAACAAGAAGATAACAGAAAAAAAATAGAACCGGTTGAGAAAGAAAAAAAATGGATACTCAGTTGGCGCGCACGATACCATTTCCGTGAATTCTTTTTCTTCAATATTTTCGCTTTTCAGCAGAGCAAAGTTTGATGTGAAATTTGTTGCGATTGTCGAAAAAAAAATAAAACGGGAAGGAAGAGTGTCGTGGATACTCAGCGAGAGTGAAAAGGGGAAGAGAGAGCGCACAAACGACGAGAGGAAGAATCGCAAACTGGCTCGATGTGAGGGAGAGAGAGAGGAATGAGAGTGTCGACTTGCCATTCCGTCCTCTATTTCATGCCCTCTGGGCACGATCCATTCACTGGGGAGGTCATATCACATCAGCAAGCACATACAGTTAATTGGCCATTTCCGACTGTAGAGTACGATATGTCGGATTGACAAACAGTAAATGAAATGAATAACAGAGGTAGTCGTCACTCAAGATACTTCTTCTCGTATGATGAGGTAGAAGAGTGAGAGAGTAGAAGTAGAGAGGGAAGTAGCACATGCTCCCTTCTGTGAGAGAAGAAGAAGTTGTCTCTCACCTATCGATTACTGATCGTCGTCCCCCTCTTCCTCTTCCTCCTTCTATAATGGATCAACCATGAATTGTTCAATTCGATCTTCAAGAAGATTATCAACTATCTCCAATGACTCTGCTAGATTGGCTATTTCCATCTCTGAATTGAGAGGACGATTAGACAAGGTTTGATCTCTCTCCTACCTCTTCATCGAATGATCTTTGATCTCTAGGAAATTCTTCGAAAGAGTTCTCCCTCTGACTGCCATCGCTTACTACGCGAAGAATGGTTTGTGTCTACCTTGATCTGTGATAGCTATCATTTGTTCTTACCGTATTCTACCGTAATCCAGGTGGTTGGCAACATTCCTTCTCTGCTACAATAATGATGTGGATGTCTCTCTTGCTGTAGTCACTCAATGTCTCAAATGGAGATACAACTTCCAAGTCGAATGTGAGATACTATTTCTTATGTCCTTCCCTCCCCTCTACTCTGTGATCTTCTCTGAGTGATTGCAGATATTGGTCTTCTTTCGATTAAACATCTTCTCGATCGAAAGATGATCTACATTCATGGATTCGATGTAGAGAGAAACCCTATTTGTGAGTCAACTTGATGGAACGAAGCATTGTCAGACAGTTTTTTGTGAGATGAAATTTCTTCATCTGAAAACAACAAGTAAATTCATAAATGGGAATATAGATAACTGAACGAGTGATTGATATATTTCAGTGTGGATCCGAATGAAGGAACACTCGAATGGTGATAAAGATACGGAAAAAGCATTTATTTTCTGGATTGAACGGTATTTCATCTTTTTTTTTATTGATGTTGGGCATCTGAAATTTTTACCTCATCATATCGCATTAGCTTATTCTCAGTGAATATTCACATTTACAATCTCATGAATCTATTCAATCATCTATCGATCTAGATACGATTCACTGCCGTTTCATTGCAGTCACTACATGGAATCTCGTGGTGCTCCCATCTCCATTCTAATCGATATGGGAGGAACGACACTCGTCAATCTGGTATACCGTACTCTTGAATTACCGTATCTCTTTTCCACTCAGGACTACGATCTATTCAAATTCATTCTTCATTCCCTCAAGTATTATTATCCGAATTGTGCACAAGATCTTCTAATCTTCGAATCTCCTTCGATGCTCAGTGCCAGTTGGAAAGTAAGTCATTTCCATATTGATCAATTCTAAAAATGAGACACTCTTCAACCCAATTGTGTACAGAGACAGAGAAAGTAGTCACTCATGGGATTATAATTACCCACCAAATCCCCTTCTCTTTTTGGGTCATTTCTCTTCTCTTTCACACCAATGAAGCCTATTTCCATTCTCACCTTCTCTACCAAATGGAATAATTCACTCCCTCCATTGATACAATCCCTTTCAGATAATTCGTACATGGATCGATATTGGTCATCCTCAATTGACTCTCGTTAATCGTGATTCAATAACTCAATTCATTCATCCACGATTTCTTCCTGATCATATGGGAGGAGAGGTCAATATTCACTCCTCAACATCAAAACATCAAAACAGTCTCCTTTTTCTTTTATGTAATCTTCCAATTTCCTGTAATGCCACGGGAAAGAAAACATGCCATCGGATATTCATTCTTCACTATACAGAACCCATCAAAGCCAGATCTCTCTAAATCCCATCTAGAATGGTCTCTCTTCTTTCTTCCATCTCATTCGAAATGGACACAGCATTCTGACCCCCATTGTTCTCTCCAGATAAGGGTGAACAATGGATGCAAATTTCGCGCCATAATCCCGACACGAAAGAACTGCAATTTCCCGCTCAATTCAAATCACAGAGCGGGGAGAGCGGTCGCTCCCCCCGCCCAGGCCTTGCTGTTCGGTTCATGCAAAGTGAGCGAGTGCGTATGTAAAGTGCTCCCCCTTCTCTGTCGGGGCAGAATGCTGTGTGGAGTTGTCTTCTCTTCCAAATTCGTTCCACTCCACTCATCTTCCCCTTTCTCTCTTCAATTCTCTCTGTTCTTCTCCAATGAATTCTTGCCCTCGACCACACTTGTCATTCTTTGCAATGGGCAGAAAACAGATGTAAACTTCTCATCATTTGGTCGATTGGCTCAATTCCGTCTCATCTCATCTCTCCATCATTGTTTGTATTCCATGATCATCCAGAGTGCTTCTCTATCTCTCATCAATTTCCCTTCTCTCTCATCCATCTCTAACTCTTTCTAGACAGTCCATCCACTTCGTGTGCATACACAATCACTCTTTCTTCTTCTTCCAACTTCTTTATTCATTACCCTCTCCTTCCCCTTCTTCACTCTATCAATTCGAGTTCTAGTCTTATAATGATCTCTAAAAGCATGCCTATACATGTACTCCCACTCAGGTTCTCTTATTATTGGTTCATTAAACAACTTCATAATTGATTAATCCACGTAGGGTATTGGCTACTCTCCATCCGTCTGAGGTTGTTCCCTCTCTCTTCTCTCTCTCTTTCCTTCCCTCATTCTCGTTCAGTTGTAATCCCTTTCTCAGTGTAAGACACCACAAGCAGTCCATCCAAGACATCCAAATCATCTTTCTCTCTCCATTCCATTCCATTCAATATGTTCAATCAATCTGTCATCACTATTTGTCCCTCCTACCGTACACCTACCTTACCATACTCGTCTCATACCGTATCTTTCCCTTCTCCTGAATAAGTCTCTTGTTTATCTTCCATACCACTTCCCTCCTCACAACACTCCAATATTCACTCTTTCCTCACTCAACTACTAACACCTTCTCTTATCTACTGGACATAAATCATTATGGAATAGTTCTCTTCAATTCCTCTTCATTCCATTCTTCCTCTCAATGAGATCATTCCTCTCTTCCTTCCTCTCATTTGAATAATTACCTCTGCATGTGATCCATCTCACTTCCTCTATGTTTCAATCCTCCCTTCTCTTCACATACTCTTCAATACCTTCTGATCACTTTCCTTTCCCTATCTCTTCTTTTCTCTTCATTCGTCTCCATCTCAGTCATTCGATCTGTCTCTTCTTTTCTCCTAAACTTTCAGTCATTCTTTCTCTATACTTCCTTCTCTTCATTTCTCTCGTCTTCTCATTCCCTGCAGATTTACGTCCACTCAACATCTCTCGTGCACTTTCTCTACCTTTCTCTCCATTCTCCTCCTAATACATCTCCATTCGATACCCCTATGGATACAGTAATCCTCCTTCTTTCCCTTCAGGATCCGTGGGAATTCTCAATGGAGGAAATCGCTCGATGTATTCCATCTCGTGCATTAAATGAAGAGATTATCTATGAGAATGGAATGGATAAGGATGATAAGATGGGAGCATTCCCGAATAAAAGAGTGAGATATCAATTCATTCCAAAAATTCCATCATCTCTTTCGAATAAATGATTTCATAATCTCAATATTTCTTATCATTATTGTTCACATGATTGTATGATTTCCTAGATTATTATCAGGTGATTGAGACTAGATAGCAACAGTGAGAGAAGGAGTAGAGAAGGGAGGGGGAGGGAACAGTTTTACGGGTCTCTGCTCTATTCCTTATCTTCATTGCAGTCAGTGAAATTCGAATCAGAAGACGAGGAGACCACTCGACGAACTCCCTTGATTGTAGGAACTCCCACTGTAAGGAAACCAAGCAAGGTAAGCATCACTCTATCTAATTTAGTGATATCCCTCCTCCCATCCTGATCACTCGACCATTTCTGATGTCACAATGTGTTTGTTTTCGTGGTGAAACTTGATAGACGCGACGATAGAATGACCCCATCCCCCTCCCCATCCCTCCATCCCTCCATCCATCTCTCTCATCAGGGTCCATCCTCTCGTCGATCAATGCTTCCTTCATCCCTTCGTCCATTAGCAGACAAAAGAGTACATGCTCCATCCACTGATTGGGCTGTTGATCGATTCCTATCCGTATGGTAGGAATATTCATTTCCATTATGATCACTACAACATTCCTATTCAGTCCCCGTGATGAATTGACTCTTTCCCGATTGGATGAGTCATCGAATGATCTCGTTGATATTGTAGCTGTGAGGAATACTTCAGACAGGCATGTACTGTTCAAGGTACACCTTTTTTCTTTAGATCTGGTAATTTTCAACATGAACTTTGATCAATGATAGAATCTTCAGATCAAGACAACATCTCCTGAGAAGTTTCGTGTTCGTCCTTCAGGAGGAAGAGTCGCTCCTGGTGCAACGGAGATTGTTAGAGTATACCTACAGAATGGTCAGCCCCCCTCCCTTCTTCATCCTGTCGAAGCTCATCCCTTCCTCTTCAGAATACAAATCAACCGGATCAAGGGAGAAATTCCTTCTAATGGCTCTACAGCATGATTCAACCAATATTGAGGAATTTGGCGAACTGTGGAATAATGCTCCCCAAGTATACGGTATTCTAGTGTACGGTAGATAATTGATTGGCTAAGGAATGGAAGGCCGAACACAAACTTCGTTGTAAGATTGTGGATGACGACAGTAGTTCGAATGGGTCGACACCGAAAGAAAGAATTCGATCGATGGGAGGATCTACTGTTAGTCGTTAGTGAATATTACCCCATGAGCACTTATGGCTTCCTGAGCACTATCTTGTCTGTGTGTGCATGTGCCAAGTCGTATTTTATGCATATTTAAATGTTGTGGAATGGTATATTCGTAGCCTGGCCTGATCCACCTTCCACTCTGATTACCATGCTCTTTTCTTCACAGGAAATGGAGTCCATTCGTCAAGATCTTTCCAATCTTTCGTCCAATCAGAAAGTAATAGGAATAATCGTCGTATTCCTTCTTCTCCTTCAGTTCATGTGCATTTTGAATGAACGGTATCCCAATCTAATCAATAGTCGATCAATATTCCAATTCAGATCAAACAATGCTTCTCTTCGTCTCGCAATCGAAACTCTTGCCAATGCGAACAAGAATAATCACGAGGACATCTAATCTATCCCTGATATCATTTCCCTTATTTTCTTTCTCACACAATTTTCATGGGTATAATCGATCGTGCTTTATCATCACAGAAACGAATCAATCCAAAAACGATCAAAATGTCTCACTCATCGACTTGTTGTTATAGTTTAGCATGAAGAATTGAATCTAATCAATAAACTATTGATGATTGAGGAATACAGAAAATGGAGATAATGTTCAACAAGATGCAACAATTGATAACAAGCGATGAATGGATGAATGAAGGGAATTCAAGAAGTAATGAGATCAGGGAAACACATTTATAATAATATTAATGCATTTTCCCACAGTATCTTAACACAAATATCTCAATATCCTCCAAATCCGAGTCCTTTTCCTCTTCCTTGATGAGAGAATTCTCTACTCACTTCATATTGTCTCTCCAATCCAGCCATAAGAGCCTTCTGCTTTGCTTGCTCTTCCTTCACTTTCTTATCGTCCATCTACAATTTATACGCTGCCGTTGTTGAAAAGACTCAAGGAAATATTCCGTCAACGACACCTCCGTCCGATGAAACTCTCAGTTTTATCGACTAGTGCTAACCAATTAGTCTCATCAATAAATCAGAGTACATCTCACGTCTCGAGTGGTCTTTCTCACTCGAGATTACACTCGCAAGACACTGCGACAAAAACTCATCACTCATCTCCATTAGTCAAAATTGAGGTGACTGTTGCTAAACTTTAAAAAAATTACTTCCTCATATTCAGCGATTGAATGAAATGGAAGATAAACTGACATTATCAGCTTCAGCAGGTGCATTCTTAATGCCCATCAATTTCATGAACTTGGAAGATTGGGCAGAATTGCCTCCTGCTGCAGCAGTGAATGCAGCAGACCACATACCTGATAAGAAGAATTTTATTATCTCCTTTTCATGAAAATACTTAAAGAATAATCTACGAGTTACACGACAAAATAAAACTGACCAGCATTCTTCTCAACGGGTTTCTCCTCTGATGCAGTGGAAGACGAAGCCTCTTCCCCTTCTGCCGGCTCTGCAAATCATATCACCATTAAATAGAATTTAACGTGATGTGAAATAAATTAAAATATGTGTATTTAAACTGACTCTTCCAGAGTAGTTTTCTCTGCTTCAACTCCTCTGCTCTATCCAACACAGCTCCCGTTGCCCACGCTGGCTTCGAAGGGTCATTGTCACTGAAAATAGCTATGATTCATCCCCATCACAAATTTCCTTTATTTTAAAATGACAATTTCATTTTAAAAATATTTGAATGAGCATACCGAGGATCTTGGCGCTTTCTATCATTGTTTCTGAAGTTGTTTCGATTATCGTTCCTGTTCCAATCACCTCTGTTTCCTCGATCTTGTCTCTTAAATAAATTATTTAAGAGAATAATTAAATAAATTATCTCACGGCATCGCGATCTCGCTTCCATTGTCCTCCTTGTCCTCCTCTATTATCATTCTTATTCCAATTATCATTCTTATTCCGATTATCATTTCTATTCCAATCATTCTTCCTCCAATTATCCCGATCACTTCGTTCCTCTTTCGGTTTATCACGATATTTCTCTTCACGAGGTTCAGTCACCTCCTCATCCCTGTCAATAGAATATAACCATGATACCAAAAATCCAACCTCACCTTTTCTTGTCTTTCTTCTTTTCCTTATGACGTTCTTCAGATTCATCACCATCTCCCTTATCCTTCTTCTTTTTCTTCTCTTTCTTACCGTCTTCGATATCCTCCTCAGTCTCCTTCTCTCTATCCCTCTTCTTCTTCTTCTCCTTCTTTTCCTTCTTCACTACTTCATCCTCCTCATTTTCTTCTTTCTTCTCTTTCTTCTTTTCTTTCCTCACGACCTCTTCCTCTTCGCCGTCCGATTCAAACCGTTTCTACAATCGTCGAGTGCACTCTGAGAAGGGGATTAGAATGGGAAACAGGCACCACCCAAACTTACGTGAGATGACATTTGCACGGCTCCGACTGCTAGTCACTGATAAAGAGCAGTTGGACTACCTTCAATAGATCTCGTTAGAATAGTAAGCGGAATCGCGAGCAAAACAAGAACAGAAAATACGTGAAACATGAACATAGCCTGTCGCCATGGCGCGAGCAGATGGCAACACCACTTTTTTGGAGCAAACTCATGAATCACAGTCCAGATTACGGTAGATGCTACACAACGACCTATTTTTTTCGATACAAATAGGGACCGCAGAGACATTTTTTAGAACAGTCATTAAAATTGTTTTAAAACTACTAGCCTATGGAATCGAAGCTGCCGAATCGACTAAAAAAAGAACGAACCCAAAAATAAGAGCAATAACGGAAATATATCGATTTTAGCGACAACTTGAAATGACTTCCGGAAAGTCCGTCAAAACCGGAAAATAGTACTTTT
>LS485231.1:76608-95445 GCA_900490705.1 Pristionchus arcanus
TATCCCGCTTGTTCTAGGCATGCACGTTATTGCCAAATCGGGAATGGGTAACTTTGTGAACTCAATGCGTTCAGCACTCAGGTATCATTTGAAGTGACAGACTAGAAACTAGATTGGTCACTCCGCTTTTGTCATTATCTATCGCTCTCACTCTTTTCTTGTTTCCTCTTGCATCACTCGAGTGTATTTATTGCTTTCTCATTTGATTACTTGCTCACTTTCTAGCTCTTCTCTCCGATCGGCTAGTACGATGTCAAAGAAGCCCGGTGAGTCAATATTTTATCATGATTTCTAGTACACTCAATATATCATTAATCGCTCGTGCAGGTCCTGACGACATCGGCATCAAGAAATTGGGCGTTACTGACGCGAAGGAAGTGAAAGACGAAGATTGGAAGAAGGTGCTCGACGAAACGACTTACGCCGTATGTATCCTTTGCGATTCTGTTTGTTTTTAGTCCGATACAATTTTTTTCCAACTTAGTTTTAAATCGTTGCAGGTCACTCGAAAAGCAGATACAGAGGCTCCTTTCACTGGTGCTTACGACAAGTTCTTCGAGAAGGGTCGATACAGATGTGTGTGCTGTGGAGTCGAATTATTCAAGTGAGAATCAATGTCTCTGTGTTGAAAATTATTTTGAAGAAAATTAAATAAGGAACTATGATTTTAGGAGTCAACTTTGAATTTTTGAACGGGTATGCTAATTAATAAATATTTTTTTAACCTGTTGCCGTACAATTTCTCTGAGAAGCCTTTTCAAATTTTTCACATGAACATCAGAAGGTCTGAATTTGCCTAACGGGTTGCCAATATTTTTTTCCAATATCAGTATTTTTTCAACGAGTGTATATATGTTCGCAAAGCACAGAATTGCAGAGGTCTTTTTTTATTATATATATATATATATATATATTTATTTTGCATACATGTGATTAGTATCGTTTGCTCGTTGATGTAGTCGCCGAGTATTCTTAATATTGTAATCTTCTTTTCAGTTCTGACTCGAAGTACTGGGCTGGATGCGGATGGCCGGCTTTTTCCAATTCAGTCGATAATGATCTCAACGTCAAGAGAATCGTTGATAAGTCCCATGGAATGACCAGAACTGAAGTCCGATGCAAAAACGTGAGTCTTTTTTCATTTTTTCACTGTAAAAAACAGAGGAACATTGTTTGTAAAATCATGCATACATTCATTGGATCCCTCAAGATATAAAGAACGAGGCGATAAAGTGTTCTCTTAATTGAATGAGTATAATTAAGTGCGATGCCCATCTGGGTCACGTCTTCGATGATGGTCCAGAAGATAAAGGAGGAGAGAGATACTGCATCAATAGTGTATCCATGGTATTCGAACAAATGTAATCACTTTCATTCCCATTCACACTTCGTACATTGTATATAGGTTGCGAGTTTGTAATCTCCACTCATATATTATCATCAAATTCCCTTAGCAGGTTCCGTAACTCGAATAAACTTGTGGCATTCCTTCCATTAAGAGCTGATCCATACTGGGAAAATAATATTTCCACAGGGAATTCGAGAGCTTCTCCGATCTTAAATTAAAATACAGAGCCAGGTATGGTCAGAAAGGGTATCTCACTTCTGGACACAATTTGTGGATGAGAAACTTTCGAAGAGGCTCCTTTGCTAAACGACTGATTAGTCCTCCGAGAATTTTGAATTCTATCTGAATTTTAGAGATACACTATGAAGTTTCCATCCATTACCGTAATATCGAGAGTGGGAATCTGAATACTGCAATTGGTTGCGTTTGGCATCACAAGTGACAGGAAGAGATTTGAGATTGAGAGACTGCAAGACATGAATTAAATTTTAAACATCTCTGGAGTGTAACTGTAATGGGATAGTTGGTCTCTGCCCAAGTAGCATGTAGTCTAATGTCCCTTCAATGTTCATTGTTGAATCTCGAATCTGTTGTTCCAATGTCATTATGATTCGAAATATGTCATAGCACAAATCTCACCGTAATTGAAACCATATCATTCTGAAAGTCTAGTAGAAATCCTTCGGTTGGAGAGATCAATTGAGCTGAGACGATTTTCGCTTGATAAAGTTCAAGGATGGGAATCTTCAATGAATCGAATCACTTTCGAAATGGAAAGATTTATTGAGACTTTAAGAAAGTTGAGACTCCAATTGAGTGGAAAGTCGATAGGAAGAAGAAATGGATCATTTCTTTCTAGATTCTCAACGTATGAAATGATCGTCTGTCCAATAAAAGACCATTGAGTAGTACTGTAATCAATATTCAATTGGAATATATTCTACCGTAATCACCTGTGAAGAGAGATGAGAAAGACGAGTGGGAGTCTCATATGGACAATGGAGAATAAGTCACGAGAAGGATTGAATAGACAGAAAATGTCCCGTTCATCCCACTTAATCCCCTCACTCTTCACTCAAAAACAACGCGAGACGGAAAAACGGAAACAACTTCATCTTTCATAATTAATAACACAGATGGACACCCGTAATAAAGTACAAAATGAATCATATTTTCTTGAGATGTTTCTTGATGAGTGAAACTCGTGCGTTGTGTGCAACAACTCCTGGATTCTTCTCATTCGGATTAGAACTTCCAGTCTGAAATTATCATAATTCTTCATTAAAACTCTACTGATACTCTTAATATATCAGTAATAGAATGAAAACATACGGGATTGGCCATGAATGTGGATGCTCTGGGAACACGAGGCATCTGAATAGTCAATTGTCATTATTCAGTCTTTAATCCAATTTAATCCAATTTTCTTCTCGTGTTAAAATAATGACTATGCATAACTGACACTAAATACTTGCTCGAGTACCAATTCGACATCTCTCGCTTCCAATCGATTGTTATTCCTATGAGTGGCCAATCTGCACACTCGATCCACCAACTGAAATGATAACACTCAAGAAGAGGATAGTTAAATCAATTAGATTACCTCATCTACAAATTCTTCAGTGTATTCAAGTAGTGCATCTTTCACAGGTTCCTCCAATACAATAGATGGTTCCACTTCCTTTGCCAGATCTTCCAATTTACTCTTCTCAATCAACACTCCTTCGTTCTGATTCCCATTCTGCAATTACAAATATAAATACAAATTCAATTAGATATGTAAATCGTTTTGAGAGAGTATAAAAGCAGTTATCCCCTCCTCTATTATCATTCTATTCGTATCTCTCCACTCGCTCTCACTCTTCCTCTTCTCTCGATATGTCCACTTCCAAGGCAGGGGTACGATATATATCAAAGAAACTCGCCATCTCTGAAACAGTCTGAACTTCAGAGCAAAGAAACGGTAAATCGAAAGAGAGAGAAACCAAGTGCACCCAAGGAAGGAAGAAGGAAGAAGAGTGTCGGTGAGCCCCCCTCCCCTCCCCTCCCCTTTTCCCTCTCTACCGTATTCCATTCAGAGGATGGAGACGATAAACCGAAGAAGGGAGGAGAAGAAAAGACTGTTGATGAGAAGACAGCAACGGCCAATAAGAAGACGTGGGCAAAGAAAGTACACACAATCGTGAGTATCCCATGTCCTATCTTATCCACAATTACTCCATTACAGAATTGTAAAGAAATGAGTAAGGAATTCAATGCGAAGATGAAGAGATTCATGGCTGCTGGAGTCACTGTGGACACATGCAAAACTGATGCGAATCAGCTGAAGAACAGGTACGATATCCCTGACTCACAAATGGAATACAGTAATCATTGCAGGTATGCGGATGTGGTATGTATTGACCAGACGAGAGTGATCCTCAAGAATCGTGGAAAGGACAATGATTATATCCATGCTAATTGGGTGGGAAGTCCCGCATCCGGAGCCACCAAGTACATCTGCACACAGGTACTGTAACTCCCGTCTAGACTACCGTAATCCCGATCGATTTCAGGCGCCCCTCAAAGAAACTCAGGAGGACTTTTGGCATATGTGTTTCACAGAGAAAGTATCCCTCATTCTGATGCTGTGTAATTTCACGGAAGGATGTAAGTGGAAGGATACGGTAGTACGACAAGTCACAATGTATATTCAGCCGATTTGGAGAAATGCTCTCATTACTTCCCTGAGAAACCAAAAGAGAAGATGAAATTCGGCCCCTACACAGTAACAATGAAGGAGAAATTGGATGAACCGGAGATTGATGATACTGACTTCTCTGTGATGGAGATCAAGTGGTTAGTCGACCATAATCATCTACCGTACTCTATCGTACCGTATTACAGCAAGGACGAAACAGTGAAGGTGAAGCACTGTTTCATGCGTTATTGGGTGGACAATTGTGCCCCAATTGACACCGAGCCCATTCTCAAGCTATGGAGGTACTATTCGACGGATGTCATTCTGTCTACCGTATCCTCGTTCCCTTCCAGATGGGTTCGCAAGTACCACAACGATCGTCCAGTGGTAGTCCATTGTTCGGCCGGAGTGGGAAGAACATCGACCTTCGTGGGAATTGAATTGGCCAGTCATCGAATCGCATCCAATCCAGATATTCATATGCTCGATATCGTCAAGGTTCATTCATTCTCAATCTTCATTCATTCTTCAATCTCTTCTCTTCAGGAACTTCGCAAGCAGAGATATCAATCAATTCAATCTCACGTGCAATTCCTTTATCTACACTATCTCGTTCTCGATTATTTCGTTCAAGAGAAGATCGTCGATTCGTACAATAACAAGGATAGCAAATTCGTTGATGAATATCGGAAGCATACAGCTAAGAGAACGACCAGAGTGAGTATCCATTGAATAGATATGGTAATATCTTCTATTTAAGGCGAAGAAACAATCGGCTAATCAGAAGCAGCAAGATGTAGAAGATGACAGTAAGCCAGAAAAGAAACAGCAGCATGAATCCAATATGGACTGATTAAGAGGAGTGATACAAGTCTTCCTAGTACTCCCATCTCGATACTTTTTTTTATCGAAAACCTGAAGATAAATGATTCGAGATCTTTCTTCTTTCTTCTTTGTTTTACACCTCACATGAATTCACCTTCTGTATTCACCTAACATATCTCTCTTCGTTGATTCAAATGAATATTTACTCACCATCGTGACTAGAACAGGCTGATTGACTCCAGGAGGAGGAGGGGGAGGTTGATGAGAAGATGGATGAGATTGAGATTGAGGTGGACCAGGTCGATCCATGGGAGGACCACCAGGTGAAGGACCACCCATACCAGGTGGAGGAGGAGGAGGTCCACTTGATGAAGATGGAGGTCCAGGAGGAGGGCCCATACCAGGAGGGTGATTCTGAGAAAAGATGTATTCAACAATTTCACCGTTACATTTAAGCCTAATGTGGAAATTAGATATATTGCGAGAAAAGTAATTAAAATGCAGTGGATGTAACTAACCATCATTTGTTGTTGCATCATTTGAGGGGGAGGACGTCCACCCATACCAGGAGGAGGATATGGACCAGGACGACCTATATTTATATTCATTCCAGTATTAGTAGTAAGACACTTTAACTTCCATATAAATCTTAATGCATACCGATAGGCGGGGGAGGTCCCAACACTCCCACTCGAATTGGTCCTGTTCCACGATATGGTCCAGGAGGTCCATGAGGAGATGGTCCACCCATGTGAGGTGATGGTCCTCCTGATGGTCCACCCATGTGAGGTGATGGTCCTCCTGATGGTCCACCCATATGAGGAGAAGGCCCTCCCATATGGGGAGATGGTCCCCCTCCGGGTCCTCCCATATGAGGACCACCGTGTGATTGACCATAAGGTGATTCAGGCATCTGATATTGAGCGTTATATTCATGTCAGTTTATCTTCCAATCTCACCTCCATTTTAACATTGCTAGGATTGTATTCCATCTTGACTTGTGGCTGAGGATGTTGAGGTGGAGAGTACTCCATCTTCACCTGACCTGGCTGGAACTGCGGCTTACCCTGCTCGCAAATCATTTTAGAAATTGTGAGCAATGAATAGACGATACGGCAATCTCACATGGAATTGTTGTGGATTGAACCCTTGTGAGCCAGAAGGCTGGAATCCCCCAGCCGGAGGAGGCTGATTATTCATTCCTGTAATACTCCCAAAGATCAAAGATCAATTATACAAGTATACATTTGTTAAGCACTTTCAGATATGTTGAATGACCACGAATCAGTGGGAGGGAGAAACGATAGATAATTAGAAAAAAAATTTATCTATGTGCATAAATTTATTACAATCGGAAGCATGTATAATGTGAGAGATTGGGAAAGTGCAGCAAATAGAGTGAAGAAGAAAGCATAGTGAAAACGAAAGACAGAATTGAATTCGATTGTGAATGGCAATGGAACACAACAGATTTACTCCACATATGGGTAGATCAATCTGAGATGAATGACTAGCACGGAAATTATAAGGCAATGAGGGATGGATTGCAACTGAAAATAGTAAGAAGAAGCATTTGAAGGGATGCGATGAGATCTGAAGACGGAGGCTCACCAATCGTACAAGTCTCCTCTGAAATGGACACAACACCGATACAACAGCCAATCAATCGAGAAAGGATCTGATTATCGATGATTTGTGAGTTGATTAGACCATCACACATTTCACACCACACAGTGCACGGTTTGAATCGGTGAAATACCACTCGTAGAGACAAGTTACATATCATCCAAGGAAAGTATAAAATGCGATTAAAAAATGTAGAATAAATTACTTCGGAGCGGGCGTTGACGATTGGAAGACTGATGAAGATGCCATCAAATTCTGGATGTACTGACCGAGTACTTGATTCTCACTTCGGAGTTTAACTGATTCCTCCTTCACACACTCTACACGCTGACTCAGATCTGAAAGGATACTATGAGTGTACATTGGGATAATTGTAAGTAAGGAAATAAGAAATAATTATATGAAAGGTTTGTTCATCTTAAAATATTAGAACTTTCATGGTATCAATTAGATGAAACAAGCAAACCATCGAGTGTATCCTGCAGCTCTAGTACGTGAGCAATGAGTCGTGCCTTCTCCTCTGCATCCTCAGGCGGTTCTTCTCTTGGAAGGGGCTGAGCAGGACGGGGAGTTCGTCCAACCACCTTGATAGTGTCCTCGCCTTCAAATTAAAAGGATAAGAAAGAAAATGGAAAATCTATTGAACAAACCTTCATCCGCAAGCGGGAATTCCTCGCCAACAGAGACAGGAGTCTTGGCTGACTCGTTTCCGGCTGACATGTCTGTGAAAAAAAACGATAAAAAATAGTAAAACAATGGATAGCGGAAGAAGATTCGGAAAGAGTAAGAAGTGCAATCGCAAATTGAATTGAATTTTCTCTAACCGTGTCCCTTCTCTGCCACTCTCTCTCATTATAACACGACGAGAGTTTGCGATACTCAGTTGTGCGTTAGGTCGCGCGCACGATGCGCCGTGAAAATTTTGTGCCAACGTTGCACAGACTTCTTTCCTTCGATTTAGCTTTATTTTGATGTTTTCATTCGTTTTAATCATATGTTAGCTATTTGCGAGTGTTAATATGAACGCATCTCAGGTAATTCCATCATGATCACTGACGTCCAGCTGGGTATTGCTGCCAACATCATCGGCATTGGCGTTTTCATGCTCGTCGTTCTCTTCCACTATATTACCGTCAACAACGGATCCAGCTCGATCAAGAACCACTAAGTCTTGCCTGCCGCCTCCAATTCGACTCTTCTGAATATAGTCATCCGCTCTTCCAAATGTGATACACGCTCTCGTCGGAGTTAATAATTTATTAAACATGCTTGTTAATACCATTGATGTTTATTGGGGATTCATGATAAATGCATTATATGTACAACTTTTCTAAGTCTCTGAAGATCGCACCTGTTCTACGACAGTGAAAATATATCTCCGATTATGAAACTTTGGCAGTCTCTCTATGATTCATTCTTGGATACATTCATTCACTCAGAAACTCTTCAACTCCGTATGAGTTTCTGTGATGCAGCACAACGCTTACGCTAGAGTCGGTATGTCTGATGATTTTCAGGTCGTCGCTGTAGATGAACAATGGTTTTCGATTTATGTTTTCACTAGGTTTTGATAAATCGATTTGTTCATTCATCTAATATTAAGTCGTTGCAGCAACTGGAGAAAGCACGAGTTCCGGCACTTACACTCCATCTCGACCCAATCGATATCCGACCAGTGGATACACCACTCCCGGTGGATACTCCACTTACAGCGCGTTAGTTTAGTTTAATTTGTACTCTTCCTATTCTTACTATGACTCGTCTCTTTCGAAAGGCCTCTCTCGTAAGGAATACATCTCAGTTTACGTTTAGTGTTTATCTATATTTTTGCATTTATAAATCATTTCGATAATTCAGTGCCGACGTCGGTTGTCTGACTGCCGTAAAAATGACTGCAGGAGCCAAAGTTTCGAGGTTCTTCCGAAGATTGGTTCAGGTAATTTAATCTTTTTTTCTTTTCATGATTTCTATCAATTCAATGATAAATAAGTATCAATACAAAATAGTAATGTTGCATTTAGTTTATCTGCTGAAGATTTTTTCTTGATCTTCTAAACATACCATTTTCTCAGGTAAAACAAATGGATTTCGAGTTCGCAGCGTGGCAAATGTTGTATCTTCTGATGAACCCGCAGAAAGTGTACCGAAATGCATTGTATAGAAAAAGTCAGTTTATATATCTACTTACGGAAAATGGGCTTTTCACTGATTTAGCTATATTTTGTGATTTTGATTGTCCACTTTCTAAACGTTCAGTGATGAGCACGAGGTCGGATATCGGACCATACCCCCGATTTTGATATCCTGTTTTAAGCCTATAACCCTCGATTTCGGTAGAAAAACGCACGATTTTCAACAAATTTCTTGTCGAACCCCCGATTTTGAGCAATTGTCCGAGGATTGTGCTCATTACTGTAAACGTTGCATATTTGAGGAACAAAAGATCAATTTGCTCGTGATGATCCAGCCTTCCTTGTTCTTCTCTCCCTTTCCCTCCTATTCTCATCCGTGCTCTTTGCTCTCGCACTCGGTAAGTTGCTGGTTTAATATATATTTGATTTTATTACGTTAGCCATCTATGAAAAAAAGGAACTGACTGGAACAATCTACGGTCATTAAAATAACACTCCTTCATTTTTCCTATATAAAAAAATAATTGTATTTTCAGGACTGAGTTTTGGTGGTTTCCTTCGATTCTTTGCGTGGGTGGTCTTTATTGACTGCATTGGAGTTGGATGTGCGGTGGCTACCACTTTGTGGTTAGTTTTTTTTCGTTTCAAGTAAACATTTCAGAACAGTTTTAAATGCGTTCAATTTCTGTAAAAAAAAATTCGTTAAAATGATCTTGTATAAAGTTTACGATTCCAATGTCAGGTTCATCTCGAATCGATTCCTTCGTAAAGCGAAGGATCAAGATGTGGAATGGGGATATTGCTTCGATGTTCATCTAAATGCATTCTTCCCCATGCTAGTACTCATACACGTACTACTACCACTCATTTATATTCGTGAGTACATAGAAATTGTATTTAGAAAGTAGATATCGTGACTCTAAATTACAACGTCAAGAGTATTTACCAAGCCCTACTCATTATCCTATTCCCTATGATTGCTGTAAACGTAGCTATTTAATATTTTTCCATTTTAGCGTTGATCGACTACGATGGATTCATTGCTGCTTTCCTTGGGAATACTGTATGGTTCGCTGGTCTCGTCTATTATGTGTACATCACTTTCCTTGGATATACAGGTACGGTAGTTTCTCTCTCAATGGATTCACTCCTGATTTCCTTACAGCTCTTCCTTATCTCTATCGTACCCATTACTTCCTCTATCCAATTACATTCGGATTTATCTTCTATGTGGCTACAGTAACAGCATGCTGGAATATCTCTCGAACAGCCTTTTACATCTATCACGTTAGAGTGGAGAATCCCCCTCATTGATCTATCTTTTGTCTCCTCCTGATCAGTATAGTGTGACCGGTTGAATGGCATCTCTGATATAATTAGCCTCCACTATGTATATGCGACATGATCCCAATACGTGTTTGATACTCTTTCTTGCTCCGAATTCCTTTTCATTCATACAGTATCCCATTTATTCCCACTGAGTGCTATCTTGTATATTTATGAATGCAGATATCTATATTTCGAATTACAGTTATTATTACTAGTCTGACACAGCTAAGAGTGATATGTGACATAGTGGCAATAGAGTAACATAATTTAATCATAAAGTTACCCTTCAAAATGTTTTTGTGTGAATTTCTCTTGTCCCGATCAGTTTATTCATTGCCAATAAAATTGACTGGTTTTCAAAATCCCCTTCGAGAAAAAATCAACAATGGAAAACAATGATCAAAAATGGAATCAGAAGATGGATGTTGTGTTTACAGACTGTAGTTTAGCCAATTCCTGTGGTTTCCTCTGACCGGGAGGATAAGTGAGAATAGCCAGATATCCTTGATTCTCTGGTGCCGTTCGAACGAGATCGGGAGATTCCCTGTAGTCAATAATTAGCTCACTGATCTCAAGAGTAATCTACCGAAATCGTCTCTTCTCACCTGAGTGTGTTATTGACTTCAGCAAGAAATCCTCTCACTCCCGATCTGATCACTCTTTCACTTCCATCTGCCAATTTGATGGTACACAATCGAGTGTCTGCTTGCAATCGAAGTGCTCCCTGATTGTCATTATCGATTAGTGGAAGGGATGCACAGATAAAGATAGAGTAAACCTATCTTTGGACTTATTTACCAAAATGTTCTACTTTGAACCCCGGTATTTTTTTCGTTCGTCGAACACGTTGACAATATATAGCACAATACAATCAGAATTTAAAAAAAGAGTATTGTAAGTTCACCTTTTTTCCTCCCTCACTTCTAGTTTGTTCTGTTCTATCGGCTCCTCCCTTCTTTGTTCCTCCGAATGAGACCTCCACTACTTCGCACGCGAATCTCTGCACAAAAACTATCGTCTTTCCAAGCCGCAATGAATCAATGGATACCTCACTCGAGACGAGTACGGTAACCCCACTTGGGTGGTGGAGATACGATACTCCCGGATTCGATTCCAGTTGGAATCGATCATAGTATCGATCGACTACCGTAGGATGCATCTGATTATTTGAATGTATGATGTTCTCCATACATCATTGATTCAAGATACTGTGAATGAAGTTATATGTTACTTGTTCTCGAGCTCAGATCAACAACTGGAAAATAGTGTACTTTATCACGCGAGATGTACAAGCTCATTGAATATATCATAAAACGAACAAGCACGAGAGATAGAAATTGCATCTCACAGAACGGAAAATAGATGAAAGATTTGATTCACATTTGAGCAGCTATTTCATTGTTTTCGAATCTATTGGCATTTTTAGCACAGGGGAGGGTAAGCGAATCATACAACAGATAAATGGAGATGAACCTACTGACTACTGAATATCTATTTGTTTGACTCATAACATGTCTACATAATGGAACAAGCTTGAGCTGCAAGAGAAGGATCGTCTACTCTGGGAATTCCAGTAGTAGAATCAAGACCGAATCCAGGAGGAAGACCACCAGTCAATTCAGCTGGAGGATATCCAAGTGATTGAAGTTCAACTAGTTTCCTTCCAATGATATCAATTGATTCAGGAAGAGGAGGAAGTTCATCAGAAGGTGAATCTCCCTCTGGAGGGACGACGACGACTCCTTCAGAAGGAACATCTGGCTGCTTCTCGAATTCAGCACAGATCTCACCAATGATCTGAATGAATAAATGTTATTGATTCGAGGAAAAAAGCTCCGATGATACCATACTTTTTTATTATCAAATTCTATTGTGCCCATCTCAACAATCGTACCTCATATTGTTTCTCGTATCGTCCTCTCGTCTCCTCATCCAATTCTGCTCCTTTCTTCTCAAGGAAAGCAGGGAATTCATTGTGCATCTCCTTGAGTGGAGGATACATGACATCCTTCGAGACGAATGCCTGCAATTATCTTCAATTACACATACATCACCGTTACAAATCAAGTATGTTAATTTATTTTTTTACTCCGATTGTAACTCACATTCTATTTTTTAAAAATTTATTTATTTCAAATTCATTTATAAGTACTATCTGCTGATACTATTGTATTAAGATGGGTCGGAAAAACAGATTGGTCGTGCTTAAAAACAAATAAAGGTGATCCTGACCTGCATCATCATACTCATCATTGGTCCCATATTTCCCTCTGGTCCTCCCAGTTTCTCCAGTTGAGCGAACAACTCTTCTGCAATAAAATATTTCATCCTATACTTCCCCAATTTCTATAAATAACTTTTTCACATACATTAAACAACCAATAGCAAAAGGCATGTAGGTATGAAATCTGAAAAAAAGAAAGAATTTCATCTCTCACCTTGACTTCCTGCATCGGCGATCGCCCCACTGCATGCCATCAATTCACGCATTGCCTACAATTAGTATTGTTTTATTTGGTGATTCGAAAATCGAAAAATTGTGATCATGTCACAATACATTTATCTATTATATAAAATGGTCAAATCTTCTGCTCACCTCCATCATAGCTTTGCTCTCCTCTGCTTCTGCCTCAGGCACTGGTCCCTCCTCCTCCGCCTTCTTCAGTGCTTCCTACAGTTCAATCAATTACAACGAGACTATGAATAACTACAAGGTCTCCGATCAAACACATTTTCTATATGAGTGATCGTCAAATAATCTAACTGACCTCCTGGACAGCGACCATCTGTTGTAGCATGCTCTGGAAGTCCTTGGCGGCAGTCTGAGCTGCCTTTGCATCCGCAGCTTCCATCAATGAATCCAATTCATCGTCTGTCGTACGAGTAGCACTAAACAACACAATGTAATCGTGAAGTCATATCTCCGATTTGAACTGTTAGTCATCACAATAAAGATTCGATAGCATTGAATATAAGAGAAATAAAACCAACGGTGCGAATCCTCCGAGGGCGCTATCGAGGAGATTGGCCAATTTCTCAGCCTCTCCATCCTGTCCCTCCACTTTCTTGTCCTCGTCTGCCATCTGTAGAGAAAGATGTTAAAAGATTTTTACTCCAGGTCGCTTAAATAAACTCGAAAGTGTCAAAGAGACAAAGTGATAAGAAAGAGTGCGCAAAGAGATGAACAAGTGATGAGAGAGAGACTGGAACTGCTGATCATTCTCCCTCCCAATCAATGAACACATGGAAGAATGACCAGATAGGGTGTGATTGATAACAACAACACGTCATCACGAGGGATACACCGATAAAGTACAGTAGAAGTTTGTTGTGACTAGTAATCAAAGTAATGGAGTCTTTAGAAACCGTTGGAAAGGTGAGAAGGGAATACAATCATGCTCCTACCATCACTTCTCGACGTCTCGTTGGACCTGCCATTAATTTCTGAGAAACAGTAGAACGTTTCATTTGCTCAAGCTAAAAACTGATCAGTATACAGCGAGGGCTCTAAGCAAGATACACTTATATGAAGAATAGAAAAGGTGACTGCATAGAGCCAAAATCGAATGAAAAAAACAAACACGAACAGCAACAAAGGAGCCGATATTTCGTCAAATAAAACAGAATGAACAACGTGACGAGAGAGTGTGTGAAAGGGAGAGAGTTCCTACACTACGGTATGTCAGCTGAGACACTCACCTGATCCTATGAAATCAGAGTTATTAAAAAAAAAGACAATTTTCTTACGAGATGCATTTCCTTTCAATTGAAAATAAATAAATTTTGAAAAACTGCACACGTAAATGTATATTTTCATTAATAGATAAAAACGTTGTCCCATCTGCACTCTACCTATGAGATCAGATATCTCACACTCACTTTCCCCCCTTTCTCTTCGTATCCTCTTTTACACTTGAACCGATTTTCTTATTCCATCATTATAGATTTACCCACGGCCACTTCGAAAAATTCGAAATCGAAAATATCTGTACATCTTCATACATTTCTTGATTAAACATTCTTTATTAGTACACATGCTCATTGTATTTTGGATGAGTAATCAATAGTGGGAGGAAACGATTGCAATTGTCCATTCAGTTGCCAGTATCTATAGGGTGAATGTTATGGAAGATTATGCAAAGAATGCGAATCGGGAATGGAATGAGAAGAGAAACGAAGAGGAAATGACTGCAATGGTGAAAGTGAAAAAAAAATTGATTGTACTAAATTAACCAAACGAAAACTTCGAGTGAACATGGAAAGAAACAATTCGAGTTCTCAACTAACTGGGATGAGACCCGAAAGGAATCGGATGGAAGGAGGGAAAGAAAAATAAGATAGAGACAGGGACGGAATGAGTCCGAATAACGAAGATACGACAAATTGAAGAGGAGTGGAAAGGATGAAAGGAAGGAGGACTAGGAAGGGAATTGTGTCTAGAAGGAAGGATTCTCTGCTTAGAAGCACTTTCTATGGACGATGGAAGGGCCTGATTCATCGTATTCCTGTTTCGAGATCCACATCTGTTGGAAGGTTGAGAGAGATGCAAGAATAGATCCTCCAATCCATACGGAATACTTCCTCTCAGGAGGAGCAATGATCTTGATCTTCATCGTGCTAAAAAGAGGCATACGGTAATCATCAATCGATAATCATCATCTACCGTACCTCGGAGCGAGTGCTGAGATCTCTTTCTGCATTCTATCCGCGATTCCAGGGAACATGGATGTTCCTCCAGAAAGAACGGTGTTGGCGTAGAGATCCTTCCTGAAGGGATATCATCAATATCGTAATCTCCTCACTAGATAGAGTACCTGATGTCTACATCACACTTCATGATACTGTTGTAGGTCGTCTCATGGATTCCAGATGATTCCATACCGAGGAACGATGGTTGGAACAGGGCTTCGGGACAACGGAATCTCTCGTTACCAATGGTGATCACCTAAAGATTAGAAATTCATAACTGAATTCTCCTTTATAATATGATATGATGAAATGATTATCTAACCTGTCCATCGGGTAATTCATAACTCTTCTCCAAACTGGAAGAGGATGCAGCAGTGGCCATTTCTTGTTCGAAGTCAAGGGCAACGTACGAAAGCTTCTCCTTGATATCTCTGAAGAGGAATCAGATGAAGATGATCTTTGATCTTTCCCTTACCTGACGATTTCTCTCTCAGCAGTGGTAGTGAATGAGTATCCTCTCTCAGTGAGAATCTTCATAAGATAATCAGTAAGATCTCTTCCAGCCAGATCCAATCGAAGGATAGCATGGGGGAGAGCATATCCCTCGTAGATGGGAACGGTGTGAGTTACTCCATCTCCAGTATCGAGAACGATTCCTGATGAAGAGATGATTTAGGATGAAGAAGAGGCAGTTTGACAGGATTGAACTACAGTAATCCCTTAGATCCCTTACCGGTGGTTCTTCCAGATGCGTAGAGGGAGAGAACAGCTTGGATGGCTACGTACATTGCAGGAGTATTGAACGTCTCGAACATTATCTGCAATATTCCATTGTCTCGAGTTTTATTATCTTCAGTTGATAAGCTATCAATGCAACAGTGTATGAATCATATCTCACTTGAGTCATCTTTTCTCTATTGGCCTTAGGATTGAGTGGTGCCTCAGTGAGAAGGACGGGATGCTCCTCAGGAGCAACTCTCAATTCATTGTAGAAAGTATGATGCCAGATCTTCTCCATATCATCCCAATTCGTAACGATTCCATGCTCAATCGGATACTTGAGAGTAAGGATTCCTGCAAGAGAACCAATTCAATGGCTGCCCAGATATTCCGAGTTATCCGTAGTGAATCCATTACAGTAAGTGGACATTGCATGGAATTTGGTCGGGATTTCGAGATACGAATCGTTTCTTCTTTCAAAAAGACTTACCTCTCTTAGATTGTGCTTCATCTCCAACATACGAGTCCTTCTGTCCCATTCCAACCATAACTCCCTGATGACGAGGACGACCAACGATCGAAGGAAAGACCTGAAATGAGTAATTATGATTCATTCCCAGGACTCAGCCATCAGTCCGCCCCAATTCACACCCTTTTCACACTAAACTCTCTTTTCATGGGTAGTGAGAAGTTGTGAATATGATTCCCCCTGTCTCCTCTATCTATCACTGTTTACCCTTCCTTCCTTAAAGGGGTCGATAAGGCATCCTCCCCTCTTTCCCTAGGTAGACCTCCCCCCACTCACAGCTCTAGGAGCATCATCTCCAGCGAATCCAGCCTTGCACATTCCGGATCCATTGTCGACCACGAGAGCAGCTACCTCCTCGTCGCACATTACTGTTTGTTATCTAGAAGAGGGATGAGATGATGATGAGGAATTGAAAGAGTACGAAGAAGAAATAGAAGAAGGACGAAATAGAAGGATGAATAGAAAGAGTCGGTTCAGAGTTCACGAGAATGTTTCGAAGGGAAAATATGGGAAGAAAGGATGAGAGATGGAAAGTGACAACAAAGTGGTGCCAGATTGTGAATACGTGTCGACTGTCTTGAAGAAGAGAGAGGAAAGTGAGGGAACGAGATAGAGGAAGGAGGGAGGGAGAGAGGGGTAGAGGGAAGGAGGGAGAAGTGCCATAAACGGAGATGACTCAGAGGACCCGCCTTTCACAATGGAAGAGATACAGAAAGATAGAGACTGTTACGAAACAAATATTGGATGGAAGAAGGGAAAGAAACATTCTCGATTACATGAAGGAAAAGAAGGAGAAATGGGAAGAAGAGTAACGAGATTACTGAAGGAATAAATGAAGAGAGAAAGAGGATAGAACGATGTTCTATGAAGGGAAGAAAATGAAGAGGAAGTGAGAATGAAGAGAGAGAACAGCAAGTGACCTACTTTAGTAAGGAACAATTGAGAAGAAGAGGAACACTGATAGGGCGTATCAGATTGATAAGAAACAAACTCGAGACAAACACTCAAAAATGTGAAAAATTTTCATGGTTCTCATGAAAAGGAATATAAATGAATGGTGTCGCATGGATTATGTGGGTGTACTCTAAGTGAAGAGAAGGGAGGTTATATGGGGAGAGAATAGGCTGATTCATCGGAAGTGGGTTGAATTGAACACACAATCCCAACTTGGAATGAGTCACTACACCCAAATTAGAGTGAATGATGAGGTTAGAGAAGAAAAGATAAGAGGAATGAAGGGAACGCATGAGAGAAGACAGATGACTGGAGAAAGTTTGCCCCTTTTCAAGAAACAATCCAGCTATTTTGTAGAAAAACCATTAATCAGATGTTCAGATGCTAGCAAAAGAGGGATCGATTCAGTGAAATTCGTGAAACTCCTCCTTTAATGATGATGGATTAATTAGCAATCATTCGTAAACTCACAATCATCTTAGAACTGGTTCGCTCAATGATTACACTCGACAGAAAAATACTCCCCGATTCGGATAAAAATAATTATTTGGTTCGTCGAACGCATATGAGGAAATCATTGCAGCGGTTAAATTACAGCCACAGGAACTTTTTTATTCCTTGAAAGGGGAGAGACAAATTGAATACGACAGGAATCAATTGCACGATGTGAAGGTTTGCTCCAATTCGATCAATCGGATTACCAGAATAATTGAGAGATGATGCGATAACATCAAATATTCAAATTCGTTGAACTTACTCGGATGAGAAATTCATGCATTGTATCTAATAAATCTCTGAAAACAGAATGAGATCGCTTTTTTATCAGAACCAATCCTTTCTTTCCTTTGATCTACCCAACTTTCCCTTTTACAGTTGAGAACTCTCCCATAAAGGGAAAGAAGTAGAGATAACTTCTATCTCATTTCAATCGTCCATACTAGTATCTCCTCTCCTTCTTCTTCCTTCTTCCTTGATCACATTTGTCTATCCTAATGATGTCCCCTTTCGTCTCTCTGATCTCTCTTTCCTTCTATGGTTCCTCTATTCTAATGGCCTCAATCAATCTTCCTCTCTCTCTGGAACAATAGTCAAGACAGCCTCTCCTATCGATGTTTTCCGTCCTTTTTCTCTCTATTTCTCTCATGGAAGCTTCAACGGCTAAATCTCCCCTGAGACCTCATATCCGAATCTGTGACTCATTCAGAAGGAGAACTCTTCCTTCTTAGGGTCAGACTGACTGACTGACTACTTCTCCCTTCAATGGAGTCAGAATAGGTCATAACAGTGATCTCTCTTCCCATTGACCAGACCTCCTCTCGGATGGCATCTCCCTTCTCTCTCTTCACTCTTACAACAGCTGCGCCTGCTTCTCCAAGACTTCTCCTCCCACTCACCTCCTCTCCTTCCCTTCCCCCTCCCTCTCCCTCTCCCTCTCCTCCCTTCTCTCACCTTTATCCCCACTCTTTCTCCACGATTTCTCAATCACTTCAGAATCAAAGTGAGCTTTGAACGCGAATCTTCCAATCCATTCCTTCACAGATTCTCACCATTTCCACTTCAATCTCTCTTCTCTCTCTCTCTCTCAATTTGTCCTTGTCATAACAGTGTTCACTCCTCACCAATTAACTGTTCGACCACTCCCTTCCATTCAGCTGCTATCTCCATTCAATCCATTCATTCATTCCCATCCTATAACTTCCCTCCCTTCTTCCATCTCCTCTCTACAGTCCATCTTCTTCTTCTTCTTCTGGTCGTCGTGGGGTCATCCCTTCCTTCGTCTGCCCTTGCAATGCATGGGTGACGGCATAACAAATGGGCTTCTTCCTCAATGGGGGAAATCCACTCCACTGGTCTCTCCCCCTCCTTCTCTCTCTCTCTCTTTACGATCTACTCTCTCTCTCTCTCAGTCCTTCTAATCCTAGCTGTCTCTATTCTAGAATGAGTTGCTCTCTTTGGATGTTCACTCACTCGACTGGACAATCTCCCCTCCCCCCTTACCTTCCCC
>LS485231.1:95509-117120 GCA_900490705.1 Pristionchus arcanus
TCCATCCCCCTCCTTCCTACCAACTCCTTCTGCCAGATCCATCCACAGGAATATTTCATGTGTTGTTCTTCCCTTCTCTCTCAACTCACCTCTCCTTCTTCTTTCCCTTTCTTATTCTGACTCATATCGTCGTGTATTTCTCCCTCTTTCCTGCAGCCATTTTTGTCATTTCATCGATCCCTTCCCACCTCACCCCTTCCCTTCCCCTATCTCCTTCCTCCTCTTCAGGTAATGCTCCTGTGGATAGTGACCTGCTTGGTCACATCCTCTCTTTCCTTCAATATCGACACAAAGAATGCAGTCATTCATAATCGACCAAATGTCAAATTCGGATATTCCCTCGATTTCTTCTACGAGGCAAAAGGAGTTCCGATGTGAGTAAACCCTTCATTATTTTGCCTTCGCTTCAGCTTTTTTCTTCTTTCTTCATTGCTATTTGCCGTTCTCAATTATTTGTTCTTCATCCTCAATCTTTTATTTTTTCATTACATTCATCGTAATTTATGAGATGGTTGCCAAGTGCCTATTCCATTCGCTCTCTCTCTCCTTCTCTTCCATGAGTGGGATTGACTCAGTTTCTCCGTTATGTCATCTCTCCTTCAATTGAATGGAGTCAAGGAGTATAGAGTACTCTCTTCTGTTTGATTACTCCTTCTCCATTCCACTTCCCACTTCCTTTGTTGGAGGGAATTCGAACTGATCAATGAAGTTGCATGCAAGTTCATGGTAGATGTAACGCTATGCGCTTATCATATCTTAGCCATCGATTAGCTATTTATTGTTCTCCATTTCTCTGGAGATCCCTCTCCCACTCCTCCCTCTCTCTCTGATCTTCTCTTAGACTTCATTACACTTCGTCAGTCTTTCCTTGCCCATCTCTCTATCGATCGAACAGAGAGAGGACAGCTTACACCACAATGAACCATCTGAAACAGAGAGAGAGAACAGAATAGAGAGAACAGCTGAGAGATCGAAGCTTCCGGTAGAAAATATTGTTGATCGCTTAGGGCAGGCAGTGAAGAAATCAGAGGTTGACTCACCTACATGGAAGAATAAATAAAAAGTAAAGACTCCTATCAATTTCAGCCTTGCCGTCGGAGCACCCGAAGCGGAGACTCAGAATCCCCAATTGAGAGGAATTAGAAAGGCCGGAGCTGTGTATGCATGCAATCTGGCTGAACCAACCACTTGCAGGGAAATATTCGCCGATCCCGATCGTGAGTTCATCATTTTTGGGTCCACTTTGAGAGTTAGCTTCATATACTTACTCAAAATTACCTCAAAGAAATGAAAATCAAACAAGGATGACACAGAATTGCCCTTTCATGAGAACGATCGGAATTGTTTTCAGAGGGAAATGAGAAGCGTCTGAATGGATCGAGAATGACTCAGATTGAAGACAAAAGCAATCAATTCTTCGGAGCAACAGTCTCTGCCAGTAGGAAACACGATAAGCTCATGGTATGGTAATTGAACTTTCATCGCAGCTTTGAGTAGCGAAATTGGTCGGAAAAATCCAAGACGAAGTGCATTTGAAACAGAGTTGAAGGAAAACAGCCCCTCTTCAATAAATCTCATTGCAGATGTGTGCCCCTCAGTACAAGTATTTTTTCACTAAATTCGAAGTGATCGAACCAGTGGGAGCTTGCTTCTATCTGGAGACTGGAGCTGCAAAGGCTTACGAATTGAGCAGTTGCAGACAGGATAGTCAGTACATTCCGTATCTTATCATTGAACTATCTCCCTTCACTAAGTACTTGAATTCTGATGTCAAAATATGATGTAGACTGAAAACTATCAGAGATCAGAGATCAAAGATCAATCCTTGTAGATCAGAAACACGGACGTCATCGTCTTGGCTACGGTCAGTGTGGATTCTCGGCTTCCGTCCCGAATGAAGGAGGTCGATCATTCGTCGGTGCACCTGGAATGTTCTACTGGCAAGGAGGAATATTCTCACAGGCCAATCTCAATTATACTGATCGATTGAATACCACATACTCACCCAAGGAATACGATCATAATATGATGGGTTAGTGTTTTCATTCGATTCTCACTAGGGATTGGCAGGCGATTGCGCCATTCGAGCTTATCGTCCCAATCTGTTCTCTTTCTGCTATACTACTCTCTTGTTGTTGGCGGTTCGCTTTCATTGGCTCTAACGAGAAAGAGCAGATTATGAGATTACCCTTCGAAGGGTCGAAGAGAGGGAAGACTGACTAATGATGCCGTTTAGGATATTCTGTGGCCACTGGAGACTTTGATGGAGATGGAAAGGAAGATGCTGTCACTGGAGCACCCAGAGGAGATGGTCTCACGGGAAAGGTACGCTTTCAACCGAGAGATAGAAAAATGAGAGATTGAAAAAATACAATACTAATTTGATCATGATAATGGGTTACTTCCGTTGGCCAGTAGATATCGAAGTCTTGAATTGAATAAGCATGGGAATGCGCTAGGAAGGGAGGCTGCACAATGTGGTATTTGCGTCTCTTTCGCAATGGGAACGACAGATGGCACGAAGAGGGAAGAAGTGAAGGAGAGAGAGGGGGATTTATGGGAGAAGAGAAGAGAAGAGTTCACTATCTGATTATGAAAGCCCCCTCTCAAGTGTTTCCGGTCTGAATTATATTTCTTTTCAGTTGGTTCTATACACATCTTCCCTCAAGCACATCATCAATCTGACAGACACGACTTCGGCCCCTCAGACGGGACAGTACTGTGGACACTCTATTGCTGTCACTGATCTCAATAATGATGGGTTAGTTTGTTGAACTGTTTCGCCTCATTTTTTGTGATTCTTAGTTTAACAAATAAGGTGAAGATGAGATTGGAAGTGAAAGCAGAGAGATAAAAGATCAATTTCCATCTTTTCAGTCGTGCAGATATCGTCACTGGATGTCCCTTCTTCACTGATTATGTCACCAAAGTGGATGCGAAGACTCAGGAGAGAAAACCACAGTACGAAGTGGGAAAGATCCTGGTGTACATCCAGACTGCGCCTGTGAGTTATGCCATTCCATTACTGACTAAGATGAAGCAAAGTTACGGGAAAATGAGTATTTATTCTGCACAAGATGCAAGCTCTAATGGAACATCTGATTGTGACAGAAGAGACTCGCTTCCAATAACTACTCGCCTATTTCTGAACACTATCTAAAGAGGAGTAATTCCTTGCAGGGAGTATTCGCTAAGCCGATCGCAATCATTGGAGAGGAAGAATGGGGCCGATTCGGATTCTCAATCGCCCATGCGGGAGATCTCAATCAGGATGGATACAATGGTGAGTGTTTCCTACGATTTCGTCCTTGTTCCCGAAAAAGATACACATGCGTTCGATGAAAACGGCAATAAACTTCATGATTCAGACATCGTGGTGGGTTCTCCCCATGGAGGAAAAGACAAGAGAGGAGCAGTGTATATTCTCCATGGAAGCAAAGATGGAATAAGAGAGAAACACACTCAGAAGATTGAAGCTGCCTCTGTCAATTCCAATGTGAGAGGATTCGGATTCTCCGTTGCCGGAGGAGTCGATGTAGATGCTAATGGAATGCCTGGTCAGTTGGTACCTTAGATCCTCTATTTTTTTCAGAGTATCAGATATAGAGCATTCTGATTACTGAAACGATGCCCTCTGTTCATTCATCACCTTCATCCCTTCAGATATCGCCGTAGGAGCAGTCCGATCTGGTTCAGCCCTCGTCTTGCTCTCTAAGCCCGTTGTGACTGTGACAGGAAGAACTGAATTGGACAAGAACAGTGTTGTCGTTGATGAGAAGAACTGCGATGTGAACGAGAAACTGGGAAAGCAGGCTTGGTGAGCAATGAAGAATGAAGTTCATTCAAGAAGCACTAGGAACGAAGAAGCAGAATAATTATCTTTGCAGTCGCACGATCAAGACTTGCTTCAAATACGATGGAAAGGGAGACACTCCTAATGATCTCGAATTCAAACTCACTTACAATCTCGATCTTCTCGCATCTCAACCAAGAGCTCACTTCATTGATAGAGAAATCGTAAGTGACTCTTCAATTCTGCTAATTGTAAATCTCAAATTTTTCTTCAGGATGCGGACAGCACGATCAAGAGAAGCAAGCAGAGTAAGAGTGATAGGACTCCCAATGTCATCGAGAGAAAGGTCCGATTGGAGAAGAGAAGAGAGAAATGCTTCACTCAGAGATTCTTCGTTTCGGTCAGTTCATTTCATCTTTTTTTTTTTTACAATTCTGCGAAAATTAGATTCGTGAATTAGTCAATAATCAATTAATTCTTTACAGAGCACAATGCGTGATCGTCTGTCTCCCATTCACTATTCAGTCAATTACACTTACGAAGGAGAACCATCCGGAAAACTGAGAGGAGGCAAATTGGAACCTGCACTCGATACCACCGTTCCCCTTGTCTACGAGGGAAAGGTAAGGAGTTTCATTATTATTTTTAAATTATAATCCTGAATAATTTCAGCTGTCCATCGCTAATAACTGTGGAAATGACGATCAATGTATTCCCAACCTCGCAGTGACTGCCACTGCAGACAAGGAGAAATTCATTCTCGGAACGAAAGATAATTCACTCCTTCTCAATGTCGATATCAAGAACAGAGGAGAAGATGCTTTCGAGAGCAAACTATATGTTGATATTCCCCAAGGATTCGAATTCGGAGGAGTAGTCGTCCCGGAGGGAAAGGTACCGTATCTCATTCGATTGATTATTATTGATCTCTCTGCAGACTCCTCCCTCGTGTTCTCCCACTTCGGATAAACCAGACGAAGAAGGTCAATGGACATGGGAATGCGAATTGGGAAATCCTCTTCCTGCTACGAAAGATAGCAAGATTGGAATTAGATTGACTGCCAATGAAGAGAATCCCCCAACTAAGGAGATTACTGTATCGGCTAGAGTTAACAGGTGAGCATTGAAGAGTGGAACGGGGTATTGAACGTCCTTGGATGGTAGAAATATTCTGATTCGCCTTTCCATTTTCTCATCATTTTGAGTGACGATAATGACTACATAAAACAATCAGATAGTTGAGGTCATTTGATCTCCTTGGGATAATTTTAATGATTTTCATCTAATAGTTTTCTTTCAGTACGAATGCAGAGACGGACGGAGAAGAGAGAGACAATTTCTTCTCCATGACCATTCCTGTCGATTACGATAATTCCCTCGGATTGATTGGACAGACGACTCCTGAACAAGTTGACTTCATTGCTAATAATCAGACGACTAAGGAAAGATTCGAGGATAGAGATATCGGACCACTTGTGTCTCATGTCTACCAGGTATAATCGTCTAATCAGAGCGAATAATCGAATATTTTCCTGAAAATCAAATGGTTTCGTAATAACGATAATTAATTATAGATCACAAACAACGGTCCCTCTCGAATGGACGTTTCTCTGGATATCTTCTGGCCATCATTCTCAGTGGAAGGAAATAATCTCTTCTATCTCATCACTGAACCTTCTCTTTCCAATCCGGATAGAGGAGTGTGCAGAGTGAAACAGATCAATAATGTCAACCCCCTTAATCTGAGAGTGAGTTGAGAGAGAATGAAGAGAGAATGAAGAGAGTTCTTTCAGTTGACGAACGAGCATATTCCCACTGCTCCTCCTGTTCCTGTTGTCGATCCTCATTTCGCATCCAGAGAAGAGGAAGAATTTGAAGAGGAAGAAGGAGAAGAGGAGAATGGACCTGCAAGAGGAGGAAATGGAAGAATTCAACATGAGTATATTCCCAATGAAGGACAGGAAGGACATGGAGGATATGAATGGACAGACAAGGAAAGAGATCCTAACGACAATGAATATGAATATGTGAGAACACAAATTTCAGTTTAAAGTATGAGAAATAGCTTCAGCTTATTCATTACGCGTAAGGAATAATGAATGTATTTATTGTTTCAGATTGAAGACGATGATGCACGTGGAGGATCGAGGATTCGAGTGAAGAGACAACAACAGCAACAGAGAAAGAGACCAATGAAGAAAGGAGGAGATGGAAGAAGAAGAGATGGAGTTCCTCCTGTTAATGGAGTAGAAAAAGCACGATTCAATGATCTCAAGGAAGCTGTCAATATGAGCAAAGTATCCAGTGGAACTGTCGAATACAAGGGAGTACTCAGCAGAGCTTCTGTTGTCAGTTTTTAAAAAAAATTTAATTTAACTTTTTTTTTTAAAAGAATCGTTGAATCAGAATGTAATCAGAAGTAAGTATTCGCAAAGTAATGAGTCTCTTTCTTCAGGATTGCAATGCCCTTCGTTGTACTCACATTGAATGTGATCTGCATGATATTGAGAAGGGAGAATACGTTCTTGTGACGATGTATGCTAGAGTCGATACTGAGACACTCGTCAATGAGAGAAACCCCGGTTTGTTCATTAGTCTTCATTGCTTTCAAATAGTATCTTTCATTGAATATTGATAATTAGAAGATAACGAATCTCATCTTCAGGAGGCGACGTCTCTTCTCTCGCAGTCGCACGTGTGATCAATCAGAAGAATCGACCTGATAAGCAGACAGTCATCAATGCGGTAGGGAAGATAGAGGGAGGGAAGGGAAGATTAGTCTATCTCAAGGTGACAACTCATCTGAATGCAATCCACACTGATGGATCAGGAGGAGGAATTCCATGGTGGTTGTATCTTCTGGCTATTCTTATTGGACTACTCATTCTTGCTCTTCTCATCCTTCTCCTATGGAGGGTAAGACTTACACGTTATTCAACCGATCGAAATGTTGCCTTCTTCAATCTTTCCTATAAACGGAAGTAGATTTCCTGAAGATCGAAGGGAGTTTTTCTTCAATCTCTCTTAATTTCAGTGTGGATTCTTCAAGCGTGATCGTCCTCCGACCGCTCAAGCGGAGAGATTGGCAACGAATGATCCAGATGCAAGAGTGGCTGATACGAAGACTCGTTATGCTCCCATTCAACAAGATTATGATGATAGAAGAGCAATGTTGTAATGTATTCAATCCCCCTTTTGAGTATCTCTTCCATCCACGGGTTTCCTCTTACTTTCTATGCTTTTTTGCTCATTATCATTGCCACTAATCAAAAGTATTTACATTTCTATTGAATCTCGGTTAGAGACAAAAAGTGCCTTTTTTTCGACTGAAACCAAACTCAAGTCTTCGACCATCAAATATGTATTTCGATAGCTTTACTACTTGCCATAATGCAATGCTCATCGTCTCTTCTTTTTCTGTATAGGAATTCATTTATTTCATTCGTATCGTTTGAAGTGCCATTCAGAGGCGTGTATAAAACATTATATTTCAGTGAGTAACAATTCAAGAATTACAATTATTTTGGTTTGTGTATCACAATAAATTATGAGCAAAGAAAACAAAAAGGCAATCACAATTCAGAATGGTACCTGTATTTACCCACAATCTACGAAACATGCAATAAATATTCCTAGTATCAAATATCTATTTTAATTATGTTTTCATTTCCTTCTTAGCTTTAATCATCTGAGCTAATTGTTTAAATCTCTCAACAACTTCATCCTTTGTCCTTCCTGGTAATTCTTCTGCTATTCTATCCCATCTCTCTTCAGTTCCTTTCGGATATTTCACTAGTGCTCCTTCCAATAATTTCTGTTCTTCTTTACTCCATTCTCCACTCCTTTCATCCACTTTGATACTCTGACGAGCTGACAGTTCTTCCTGAAACAGGAATCGTCCTTATTTCAATCCGTATAAATAAAAATAAGTAATATTTTCAACCAAATAATACTCTAAGTAGGATGACAACGTACGGATGCTTGAAAGTGTTTGATTCTCTTCGCAGCAGTGGTTACATCCTCAACACTTCTTCCCATGGCCTTCGATATATGCTGCCATCTTCCACCCATTCCAGGAGGGAATTTAGTCGTTGCCAATTTCACTAATTCAGCCATATCCTCACTCGACCAAACTCCTTCTGAAATTAGCGATGGATCAAGATAATCGGAAAACTGTAAACTCTCATCACAGCAGTCAATTCATACCTTGTTTAATCTCTTTTTCTTCTTCTCTGTTCATTAATTGTTCTGGTGCATCAGCCACAACAGCCTTCACTTCAGCCACTTCGACCACTCTTTCCTCACGGGGTTCAGAAGGAATCACACGTCGAGGACGACGAATCTATACAAGAAGATTTAAATTCCCTTTTTGTCGTGATTCCCCAATCACTTATTTCTACAACTATCCAAGGAAAAATTGCAAAACAAATTAACAAAAAAGAGTAACTGCTGACCACTTCTTCCTCCTCCGTCTCTTCTACAGGAGGCACTGCAGTCATTCTCTCCTTTGCAGTGAATAAACCATGGAGGAAGAGAGAATAACCAAATTTGACGAGTATAACGGGAAGACTTTTCCAGATTGTAGGCCTGCAAAATGAAAAGAATAGATTAACGGACTGAACGATATGTAATTCACACACTTCGTTCAAATAAAAACATAATGCCGAATTTGCGAATGAAGATCTCTTTGTAATTTTTACCAGTATTTTCTTCATTCCTCAGCAATAATTCTTTGAATCTAGTTGATGAATGAATATTCATACCTGAATTCAGACAATACCATCTCCTTCCTCGCTTCTTCATCCTCTTCAGCTTGCTTACGATTCTCACCTTTCTTCGCCTTCACACGACGTTGATTCTGAATTATCCATTGGAAAATAGGAATTCGATATTTTCAAATAATGGCCCATTGACAGTTTTTTCCCAAGTATATTGTCATAAAAATGAGGTGGATACCTCTACGAGTCTCTTCTCGAAGAATGAACCCCAAAGCATGAGATAATGTCCACCACTGAGAGCAATGAAAAGAAGAAGCAAAGCTTCCGTTCCACCCATCTTACGGTAGCGACTGGAATAAGGAAATTAATGATAAAGAAGTCATGAAATGAATCGAATCGAGCATTTCTTTTGAAGATCGTTAGCGAAAACACTGTGTTTCTCACCGATAGTAGTATATTCCAGATCTCCAATCAGGCATTCCATTCTCCAGTACACCATCGTATTTCTCTCTCATCGAAGAATCCTTCAGAACTTCATACACTCCGACTACCTGAAAGACCGATTGGACCATATAAGTAATGGTTCGATAACTAACCTGTCTGAACTTCTCAGCAGCATTATCAGCTGAATTTCGATCGGGATGCCATTCAAGACTCATTTTTCGATACGCCTTCTTCACCTCTTGAGTTGTCGCTGTCTAGAAGAATTATTGAGAATGAATCTATTACTCGAAAAAAATGAATCTCTAAGCTTACCGGCTCTATTCCGAACAGCTCGTAGAAGTTCTGATTGACTTCTTCGATCAAATCATACATCCCTAGCTCTTGTTGGTCCCATGCTACGCAACCGTGAATGATTAACAGGGAGAGGGCCAACAATAAACTAGTAGGTGTCATTACCCACTGAAATGAACATAAATTAAACAAGTTATGCGTCGACAAATCTCTGAAACCAACCAACAAGCATTTCTTCAATTGGGTCACTGGGAACCGGAAAATGGAGATTTAAAGCCGGGAAAAGGCTGCAGTTGTGCGCAATCTACGGTATTAGTCCGTTGCGGTGAAGCTGCAAGATTTCTCTTTATTTTTGAAAATATTTAAATAATTACTTATTTTGTTATTTTATACTTGAGCTTTTGTTTTCATAGTGAACCTCTCAGGTGTGAGAATGTCGGGGATCATCTTTGACGATATGTTTCTTGTGAAAAACGTCGATCCAGACGGTGCGAAGTTCGACAGAGTAAGTTCCTCAGCATTCCTTGGATGTTTCTACCTTATAATTCGATTGTATGTAGGTATCGCGATTATTCTGTGATTCGGAATCGTTTGCCATGGAGCTCATTCTCGATGTGAACACTCAGTTGTATCCTATCGAGATGAACGAGAAGTTCCGACTCCAGGTAAGTAATTGATACTGAAAATACTTTATACTGCTCGTCCTTCTTAGATAGCCACTACGCTGAGAGACGATGGACTTCCGGATGAGGGAGAATACGATTCGCAGGTCAGTCTATCTAATATTTGAGTATTTATTTGAATTGGCTGTCTGAATAAGGTCTCATTCTGATGCAACCATTCCTTATGGATCCCTCTTATTCAATGTGACCTAATTCTGATGCAATGGCATCCTGGGGTGCGTATTATTTATGTGTTCTTAGGCTCATCACAGTCGTATGGATCAGTTCGAGTATGTGATGTACGGTCGTGTCTACCGAATTGAAGGAGAGGAAGGTGGAGAAGGAAGCAGATTGGGCGTCTACGTCTCATACGGTGGTCAGTGATTAGCCACTATTTCTTTATTATTGGGTGTTTGGGATATTATGGATTATGCGCACCTAATTTCTCCCCTACTGTACCCCGAATGCAAGTTTTCTTTTGAGGTCTTCTCATGCGACTGAAGGGAGATGCCTTCAATCTACAGGGATTCGATCAAGATGCGAATGTGTATCTTCTTGTGAAGAAGGTCGAATTCTAAGATATCTTTTGTACCTCAACCATCTTTGACCACTTTCTTTTCTTTTTTCTAGTTTTTCATTCCATTTTTGCTAGACCCATTCAATTTCTCAATCTGATTGACACTTTCTTTTCTTATCTGCGTATCGTTGTTGAATGATTGTTATTTGTTGAGCACTACCATTCTTCACGAATAAATTTTTTTTCTTGAATCTGGAGGTATCCTTTACTAATTTCAAGGGGTATCGTCCTCTTCAATATATTTCATCTTTTCCATGGTTGCCATATTTAATTACAATGTGCAGGGTACCTTATGGCTCCCCAGAATAAGCCGAACGGCAACAAGAACGGAAAGAAAGAGGATAAGAAGGTATATTTCCCCATATGATCATGATCAATCCGTTGTTCTCACCAGGAACCTAAGGGAGTGACCCTCTCTCGTCCTGCTCCCACTGGAATCTCTCCAAACCAGGAACTGCAACAACTGTACTCCGCCCAGTTCAACGCCGTGAGTGATCTCTCTCTATCCACTAGATACCCATCAACTTCTTTCCTCTCTCAGGAGGTTGATGTGGCTCGTCTGACTCGTCTCTTGACTGCAATGGAGACGGGTGAGATAACAGAGGAACTGCTGGAAATCTGTCCTGAGTTGGTGGAAGTTCAGCAGAGAAATCAAAAGCTCAAGTTCAGGAAGACAATTCTCGAGAGAGTGAGCCATTAAACATTGTTGAAACACTAGAAGATTATCATTAGCATGTGCATTGATTCCGTTTCAGAGTGTGAAAACACAGGAAGAGGAGAATGCCAAGAAGGGAATCAAGACTCCTGATGGGTAAGTGGATAATACTGTCAATGATTACTTATGTTGCTATGTGATAATTGGTTATGAAAATAGATACTTTTACAGTCCATCCAAAGACGTTCCTGATGCTAAGAAATCTAAGGAAGAGTCGAAGGGAGGAAAGGGAGATAAGAAGGATGGAAAGGGAGGAAAGGAAGAACAGAAGGGAGGAAAGGGGGAGAAGAAGGAAGGAGACAACAAGAACAATAAGACGTATGACTTACCTAATGAGTTATTGAGTAGGTTTAAATCATAATCTGAATGCTACCGTTTAGGACAAGTCTTTGAATATAACGAGAATGTATTCCTTGCAGTCCGAGTGCTCCTCCTAAGGCAAAGAAGCACGATTACGTAATAGTGAAGGACTTCGCAGGAAGTATTATGGGACGACTCGCTGATGTATTCAAGAAAGCCATCAAGGAGGTATACTATATTTATTATTGTTCATTGAATAAAAAAGAGAATATCTCCCCACAGGCATTCCCCTCTGTCTCGGTTCCTCTCGTTCTCGCAGAAGCTACCAATCCCAAGTTCGGAGATTACCAATGCAATTCCGCCATGGGAATTTCAGCCGTGAGTTTCCTCTTATCTTGTTTCTTATGTTTTGCTGGGTTATTTTATTTGAGTAATTGGTGTTGTATTTCTAAAACATAATTGTTCTATTTAGGCACTGAAGGCGCAAGGTACAGCAAAGAGACCGGCCGAAGTGGCAGCTGATATCGTGGCCAAATTGCCCGAATGTCCCCTCATCTCGAAGACTGAGGTTCCTCCCGCTGGTTTCATCAACGTCTTCCTCAATGAAGAATTCATCGCAAAGCAGTGTGGAGAGATTTCCAGACACGTTAGTTTGATTTTCAAATACTTGTGGATCGAATAAGAGTGATAAGTGAGCATATTCAGGGAGTGAGACTTCCCACAATTGAATCTCGTCGTGTCATCGTCGATTTCTCCTCTCCTAATATCGCCAAGGAAATGCATGTTGGACATCTGAGGTGAGTGAGGGTATGATGGTTACATTAACCAATGTGAATCCCTCTCTTTCAGATCAACAATCATCGGAGATGCCATCAGTAGACTGTTCGAGGCTGTCGGATTCGATGTGAGATCCATATCGATCTTATCATCTGATGATGTATTCATTTTCCCCATACTACAGGTTCTCCGTCTGAATCACATTGGTGATTGGGGTACTCAATTTGGAATGTTGATCGCCCATCTCTTCGATCGATTCCCCAACTTCCAGCAGGAAACTCCCGCCATCGGAGATCTCCAATCATTCTATAAGGTACGATAAGCGTATTGAATAGTGAAAATTGAATTGAGTCAGGTAAAAAGTACAGAAAAAAATCATTTGAATGAAGTGGAATGCTTATTTTTGTCAGGAGTCAAAGAAACGATTCGATGAGGATGCTGAGTTCAAGAAGCGTGCGTATGAATGTGTTGTCAAGCTGCAAAGCTCCCAACCTGAATTTATCAAGGTATTTTGTTATCATTGTGTTTTTATTTCGATGGTTTAGTGGTTTTGTTGATTGAGTATAAATGGAAATGGATTGCTGTTCAGGCATGGAACGATATCTGTGACGTCTCTCGCAAATCGAACAATGAAGTGTACGATAAGTTGGATATCAAACTGACTGAGAGAGGAGAGAGCTACTACCATAACAGAATGGAGGCCATTGTGGAGGTAAGCTATCGACTATTTCTCTATTTTATTCATGTTATTATTTTCCGTCTCTCGTCATTGAATGTATGTCTCTATTCAGGAGTTAAAGACTCGTTCATTCCTTCGTGAGGAAGAGGGACGTCATCTCATGTTCCCCACTGGATGTGATATCCCTCTCACTGTCGTCAAATCCGATGGAGGATTCACTTACGATACCTCTGATCTGGCTGCACTCAAGAATAGGTGAGAGAAGAGAAGAGAAAGGAATGGAGATGGAAATGGAAGGATACTTGCAGATTGTTCGAGGAGAATGGAGATTGGCTGATCTACGTTGTCGATGCAGGACAGAGTCTCCATTTCGAGGTAAGGAAAGACGAAGAAGGGGAATAATCTGAATGGATGTAATTGTAGACAATCTTCTCTGCTGGTCGTGATCTTGGATGGTATGATGAAGCAGTGAAGAGAGTGGAACACGTTGGATTCGGACTCGTTCTTGGAGAGGACAAGTTGGATTATTGGGTCAATTGAATAGTATGTAAAAGGAGTTGTTATCAGGAAGAAGTTCAAGACTCGATCGGGAGAGACTGTTCGACTGAAGGATCTATTGGATGAGGGAGTGAGAAGGAGTGAAGAGAAATTGAAGGAGAAATGCAGAGATAGGGTGAGCACTGAAACAGACACATTACCATGTCTTCATTCTGAAGCAAATTGGGTAAAGGATTATATTGGTACTCAACAGGATATGAGTGAGGCGGAGTTGACTGCAGCGAGAGATGCCGTCGCTTATGGAGGAATCAAATACGCCGATCTATCCCATACCAGGACACAGGTATCGTTGATTTCCTTATCAAAATAATTTTGTTACTTCTAAAAAAAGAAAATGTTCGTTTTCTCGTTGTAAATGCGTTCCATGAAACTGGAGTTCTTGGGTATTAATATGATGGATATCTCCTCAGGACTACATCTTCTCATACGATCGAATGCTCGATGACAAGGGAAACACTGCCGTCTATCTGCTCTATGCTTACGCCAGAATACGGTGCGTCTATGGACATGTCACATATTGGTTTAAAACTATAAAATTGGAAAAAAAATATGGTTTTCTCATATTGGCATTCAGTTCGATCGTTCGTCAATCGGGAGTGAGTAAGGAAGAGATGGACAAGTATGCTGCTGCCAATGAACTCCTTCCCCTTGGACATCCTAAGGAGGTCAAATTGGCCAAACAGGTAAAAGAGAGAAGGGATGGGATGCCAATGTTGAATCAATATTCATTTGTGATTTCTCAGGTGCTGAAGCTGTCGGATGTGATCCTGCAGGTGGTGGACACTCTTATGCTGCATACGGTGAGGAGGGGGGGGGATCTGTCTCAACTGTTGTATTCAACCTCCGTTTTCAGTTGTGTGACTACCTGTACAATCTATCGACGACATTCACAGAGTTCTACTCTGAATGTTATGTAGTGGAGAAATTGGAAGGAACGTCGAAGGTGAATATGAATAGACTTCTTCTTGCTCATGCCACTGCCAATACAATGGAGACTGCACTCAATATTCTCGGAATTAAACCCGTACCCAAGATGTAGAATGAATACGGTAGTCTATTGCGGAATGACCCTTTATCTTTCTAATATTCAATTTGCTCGTTTTCGTTTCCCCATCATTAAGAATATCGTCATTGGCCTTTCACTCGTAGCAATACATTTATATCCCCGTTTGCCTCAAATTGATTATGATTTTTGCTAATAATTTAATGGAGTTTATCCGGTTTGGTTGTTGTTCGACTTTCCTTGTTAGGGAGAGATAAAATTGTTGATGTTTCAATGGGACAGATGGAAACTGGAAAAGAGCATTAGCTCTGTTGTAATAGTGATCGAGAGACGAACTCGATACTCTATTTCGACTCGCTCTTTGAAGAGAACAACGAGATCATTTTATGATCAATGCTATTATGGGTATAGAATGAACAGTGATGGAGAAACAATATTCGTGTAATCGATTATTCATGTTGCGAATTACATTCGTCAGCAATATTTATTCTAGATACTATAATTGAAAGAAGACAACTGAATAATTGTTCAGTCTTTTCTTCATTTGAAGAGCTTCACAGATTTCCATTCCCTCAAGTCTGACGTTTGTATTTCATATCCAGAAGAAATCTTGCTGCATCAGCTACTCCGAGTTAAAATAGAGAGAAGGGAAGAACGAAAGTCGAAAAGCTGAGATAGTTTCCTTCGTTCCGACAGTCAAGGTCGTATAAGTGGAAAGTTTGTTGAGTGAAGAGCACTCGTAAAGAACTGCTACTCAATCAAGTGACCCCTTAGACGAAAAAACAATTTGAGATAGAACACTGTTGTGTCAAATAGAATCATGATGAAAATGATTTATCATTCGAATAAAGAGACAGAATGCACAGTGCCAATGCAATCTCAATGGTACCACGAATGGAACTAATAGAGAGAGTTTAGGCCCAACGAGCTCTGTATCTGTAAGAGTTGTCGGTCTGCTGGTTGTTGGAATATCCTTGGTTCGAGCTGGGATAGTTGTTGTTCTGAGATGATTCCCATGAGTTGGCTCCAGCAGAGGGAGAGTTCGATCCATAGTTGCCGGTTCTTGAGGGGCAAGGGCAATAAGCGGCATCAGAGCCGGGAAGTCCATCGGAACCAGACTCTCCAGGCTGTCCATTCGATCCCTGTCTTCCAGGCTGTCCATCTCTTCCATTCTCTCCAGGTCTTCCGTCGTTTCCGGGTCTTCCATCGGATCCAGGCTGTCCAGCGGGTCCCTGAGGTCCGGGTCTACCAGGTTGTCCATTACCTCCGGGTGCTCCAGGAGTGTACTCAACTCCGGGTCTTCCATCGGATCCAGGTCTTCCAGCATTTCCGGGTCTTCCGGCCTGTCCGGGTGATCCAGGCTCTCCGTTTCCTCCGGGTCTGCCGGGGTTTCCAGCGGGTCCGGGTCCACCGGGACGGCCAGGCTGTCCAGCGGGTCCCTGGAATCCGGGGTTTCCGGGAGCTCCAGGAGGTCCAGGAGGGCATCTGATGCATCCTCCGGGAGTATCGAAGGTAACAGCAAGAGCGATTCCGTTGGCTCCCTGGCGTCCGGGCTGTCCGGGCTTTCCATCCTGACCACGATCTCCAGGATGACCAGGAGGTCCAGGAGGTCCAGCAGGGCATCCTCTTGATGAAGGACCACAATTACACTGGGAGTTAGCCTGTCTCTTGTTTCTTCCAAGAAGAGTAACGAAAGTGGGAGGAGCATCAGATGATCCAGAAGGATTGATATGCATCTTGAGAAGACGAGTCCATGTGTCTTCAGCCATCACCTATAATTGACATTATTGAGGGAGTACCAAGATGGGTATGGTACCATGAATGGGTATGGTACTTCCAGCATTTCCGGGTCTTCCGGCCTGTCCGGGTGATCCAGGCTCTCCGTTTCCTCCGGGTCTGCCGGGGTTTCCAGCGGGTCCGGGTCCACCGGGACGGCCAGGCTGTCCAGCGGGTCCCTGGAATCCGGGGTTTCCGGGAGCTCCAGGAGGTCCAGGAGGGCATCTGATGCATCCTCCGGGAGTATCGAAGGTAACAGCAAGAGCGATTCCGTTGGCTCCCTGGCGTCCGGGCTGTCCGGGCTTTCCATCCTGACCACGATCTCCAGGATGACCAGGAGGTCCAGGAGGTCCAGCAGGGCATCCTCTTGATGAAGGACCACAATTACACTGGGAGTTAGCCTGTCTCTTGTTTCTTCCAAGAAGAGTAACGAAAGTGGGAGGAGCATCAGATGATCCAGAAGGATTGATATGCATCTTGAGAAGACGAGTCCATGTGTCTTCAGCCATCACCTATAATTGACATTATTGAGGGAGTACCAGAGATGGGTATGGTACCATGAATGGGTATGGTACCATGGATGGTTCCAAGGATGTAACTTACTCTGAACTCGGACATTCCAGAGTGCACTTCATCCTGAAGACTGGAGATGTCATTGACAATGTGTCCAATGGAGAGAAGAGACACCAGAATGGCACACAATGAACCGGCCGAAGCCACTCCCACCAACCAACTCATCTGAAATAGAATGATATTACTGTAGATAGGAAAGAGTCACACTGAACAAGATGGAAAAGAGAAGGAACTGATGCATTCACTGTGAATAGTTATCCTTTTATACCAGAAGCGTTTGAGTTCTCAGTAGAAGTAATTCTTCCTTTTTGAGTCTCTCAGTTATTCATAGTCTCTGATCTACTTCAAATCATTTCCTCTTCCAATCTCCTCCTCTTTCTCTTTCTTATTTTTCTCTCTTCTCTCTTGTTGTGTTGATCTCTCGTTTCTTTTATTTCTATGCCTCGCCTAAGATTTCTTGCAATTTACTGGTAGATTAGGAGAACTGAAATGGTTCACAGTGGTCATTTACTGGTAATGGTTCCACTCATTTAGATATCGAGATAGTGATGAAGATGGGATGAGAAGGGATAGCTAACTAAATGAAGAGAGTTGAAGAGAGTACCAAGTATTGAAGATTCATATGGGGAATCATTATACTGTCAGATAGTTCACTTGTGAATTCAGCAACGACTTATCAACAAATTCACATGTCTATCTGCGTTACGATATAAGGGAGGGTGAATACAAGGGTTCGAAACCACCAACTGGTTGAGCGTTGCAAAAGTTGAAAACCGGTTCAACTTTTGCATTTAACGTTAGTTTTCTTATAATTGAACCACTTCAATTGACCAAAAACGCTCAACTAGTTTGTGGTTCCGAACCCTTGTATTCATCCTCCCTTATATCCTCAAATATGTCATACAACTGTATGTAAAACAATATTCAATTGTTATATCTGTCCTAGATCTCTCTCTCCCTCTCTCTATAGAATTCAGAAATAGATCATATCCATTTTCATGTATGTTTTTCAGTTTTCATTCATGTCTGTTTCATTTTCTTATCCCGTTCAAATGAGGATCCAGTCGACAATCAATCAGCAGCAAGACTCACTTTCAATATCTATCATATCACCCATGTCGTAGTCAGGACACACAAAAAAATACGGCAAAACCATTGACTTCGGGGAGAATCGAACCAACGACCATCAGGTTGCAAAACAAATGCGATACCATTCTGACAAAGTGCTTTTAATGAGGCAAGAGATGAGAAGCCTCTATCACTGATGCATGCGAGATGAGCCGTGCTTCGGAATTCCCTAGAAATATTTCACGATGTCCGTATCAAATCAAGGGAACAAATACAACTTGATCCATTCTTGTACTATTGATAGAGATAGAGTGTTTGGCCACGACTTAGTCATTCAATCAGCAACTTCTTTTTTCACTGTTCTGTCTCTTATTCATCTGTTTTTCTCGATAATGTCTACTCTCGCTTTGAACCCATGCACACACTCAAATCATTACAGAACCAAATGAAAGAAAGTGGAGACTCAAGGACGAAAGAGTCAAGTGGGCAGTGCCTATTTAGATTAGAGATATGAAGAAAGGAAAGTAAGTGACGGTTACGAACTCTCTTTATTCCATACACTGCATCGGTTTCCTCATTGATGAGAGACGGAATTCGACTAAATGTTCAATGAAGAAGAAACGCCCTTCTCCCTTCAATTAGTGAACAACCTTACTATGAGAAGTAAATTCGTTTCCGATGACCATAATTCTGATGAAGATAGGACAATTTCACTAGCGGCTCGTGTCTGGTTTTGAATCAACTACATATAATGTCGACTACAAAGAAAAGATGATGATAATTATATATCCTTCGAATCAAGAGAAATATTTCGTATTACCAATGTGATGACAATGGCACCACGAATGGAACCAAACACTTTTTATGCACAATGAGTTCCGAATCTGAGAAAAAAAGATAGATATCTGCAGATTTTTTTTTGAATATTCCTTGCGCGAGCTACAGTAGTTCCTCTACGAGTGACCATATAATGTGTCATTTGTTTTACACGTGATTCTTTAAAGTTTCCTTATTTCTAAACTATTATCTTACTCACTTCTCTGTATATCCTCTCCATTGACAGTCTCGCAAAAAGAATTCACTGTCCCACTCTCCGATATCACGTTTTCGTCGCACACCAAAACTTCTTAGAAGAAGTAATCGAGAAAATCGAAAAGATGAAACATTTGTGGTCGAAAGAGAGGAAAGGAGAAAATGTTGAAAGATGGGAATTAGGATTACAGTAATGCGAATATGAGGAAAATGAGGAGGGAAATGAGGTTATCTGGAAAAATGAAGGTCAAGAGGCTGTTAGAATGAGTTAGTCAGTCATGTATAAATACAGAGGAACAACTTCTTCAGAACCATTTCAACCCTCTTTCAGTCCATGTCTAACCCTTTACCTATTGCTTTGTCGGATCACGTGGATTCATTCTATTTCAGATGAGTTGGTTGGTGGGAGTGGCTTCGGCCGGTTCATTGTGTGCCATTCTGGTGTCTCTTCTCTCCATTGGACACATTGTCAATGACATCTCCAGTCTTCAGGATGAAGTGCACTCTGGAATGTCCGAGTTCAGAGTAAGTTACATCCTTGGAACCATCCATGGTACCATACCCATTCATGGTACCATACCCATCTCTGGTACTCCCTCAATAATGTCAATTATAGGTGATGGCTGAAGACACATGGACTCGTCTTCTCAAGATGCATATCAATCCTTCTGGATCATCTGATGCTCCTCCCACTTTCGTTACTCTTCTTGGAAGAAACAAGAGACAGGCTAACTCCCAGTGTAATTGTGGTCCTTCATCAAGAGGATGCCCTGCTGGACCCCCTGGACCTCCTGGTCATCCTGGAGATCGTGGTCAGGATGGAAAGCCCGGACAGCCCGGACGCCAGGGAGCCAACGGAATCGCTCTTGCCGTTACCTTCGATACTCCCGGAGGATGCATCAGATGCCCCCCTGGACCTCCTGGAGCTCCCGGAAACCCCGGATTCCAGGGACCCGCTGGACAGCCCGGCCGCCCCGGAAGCGTTGGTCAACCTGGTAACCCTGGTCGTCCCGGACCCAACGGGGAACCTGGTGCTCCGGGCCAACCGGGTCGACCTGGGCAGATGGGTCGACAGGGTATTCCTGGCACTCCCGGAGTGATGTATATCCCTGGTCCAATGGGTAGAGATGGATCGATTGGAAGACCTGGAATGGATGGACCAGCAGGGAAACCAGGAAGGGAAGGAAATGCAGGAAAGGATGGACAACCTGGTAGAGAAGGAAGACCAGGAATAATGGGTCGATCAGGAATGAGAGGAGTAGATGGTGAAGCTGGATCAGATGGACTTCCTGGTTCTGATGCTGCTTATTGTCCATGTCCTTCTCGTTCTCCTGCATTTGTTAGAGGAGATGATGATGTTCAAGTTCAATATCCCAATCCCTCTCCCTCTCCTCCCTATCATAGAGCATATCAGGCTCAAGCTTATAGAAGAAGAAGAGTTTAGATACTCTCGTTCCTGACCTTGTGATAAATGATCGTGTTCTCTTTCTGTGTTTCTTCAGCAAAAGTTCCATGATGAAAAAAAATTCGTTTCCGATTACCATAATTCACTCACCAGTGCTTGATAATCTCAATATTTTCAGTTTCACAATAAATCACATATTCAATATTGTACTCACCAGTGACCGGGAATCTCCCCATTTCCAGTTTCACCACCAATCATATTTTCAATATTGCACTCACCAGTGCAAGTGAATATCAACATCTTCAGTTTCACCACCAATCATATTTTCAATATTGCACTCACCAGTGCAAGTGAATATCAACATCTTCAGTTCCACCACAAATCATATTTTCAATATTGCACTCACCAGTGCCCGGGAATCTCAATATTTTCAGTTTCACAATAGATCACATATTCATTGCGCTTACCAGTTCCCGGGAATCTCAACATCTTCATTTTTTTTTATTACCATAGTGGATAATTGTATCTATCAACTTTCTTAAACAATTTCATGGAGAAAATGCAGATGTATCTAACTCCCTGGAACAATTATTTGTAAGTCAATGCGTGATCAAAACAGACGTTACTTCTTGCCCCATTCTTTTTGATACCATCTAGTGATTATTCCATGAAAGAGAAAGAGATCATGAAAGAGAAAGAATAATGAGCAAATATGAAGAGCGTAGAGAGAGAGTCTAGTATTTTTGAGACTCTCTAAATTTCATGCAATGTATATTAAAATATATTCGAAGAGGCAATGCCTCTATCACAAGCTAACGCATTGTCAGAATGAAAAAGTATGAAAGGCTGCCGTTTGATGGTATTATAATAACTAGGAAAGGATTTATCTACCACCTCGTTCTTAACCAGAACATGATACTCTCACCTACCTTCATATTTTATTGATCGAGTTGTGTCGTAAATAAGAAAGTAAGAATATATCGGACATGTGGCTATATTCAGTGACGCAGATATGCCATCTTTTAGTGACGGTGCATTCGATTTGAAGAGATTCCATTCACCTATTTCACTTGGAATCATAACCGTACTGTACCTACTCTTCACAGTCCTCTTCATCGATTCAGAGAATGACTATCATTCTTACCTTGAAAAAGGCAAAATTCCAATCAAGTAAGATAAATGTGTATCTGAAAAGTCAATCATCAAGAGAAACTTTTTAAAATGTGGCAAAAAAAGTTTA
>LS485241.1:0-117397 GCA_900490705.1 Pristionchus arcanus
GAGAGCGATCCGAAAAAAGATGGGATGGGGCCACGAAGTGGCCCCATCCCATCTTTTTTCGGATCGCTCGAGGCCCCACGAGCCTTTCGCAAGGGACGATGCCAACTGGGTCTGCGACTGTGAATGTTCTATCCAATCATGTATTGACAAATGACACATTACCCGGCTTTTGATAGCCTATGCTGCCCTTGCGGTCGGCTCGCTCAAGGTCTCATGAGCCTTTTTACAATGGAAGAAGCTAAATCAGCTTCGGATTGTGACAAAAGCCGATGATGCAATAGATTTGAGATGACAATTGAACGCACATATTCTCCAATAAATATTATGGATCTCGCACAGAGTGCGGAAAAGAAACAAACTCTGCCAGAGGGACAAACAAATGAGAATCACTTCAGATCGGAAGGTACTCCTGTGGATCCGGAATTTGGAAAAGTGAATTTGGAAAAGTAATTTAATGAATCCCTTCCACGGGGTATAATTTGCGATGTTTGCATTGAATGTCGGATGCTTTTCCAAATCGGATCGACCGATGTTCAATTAATTTCATTCATCATCTTCTCTCTGGTGTTAACTTCTCGCCTTCTTTTTTTCCTTCCCATTTCATCGCATATTTGCTTCTAAATTGTTTTACTTTGTGCGCTCTTTTAAATGTTATATGTTCTAGATGAACTCATCGCTCATTCTTTCGCTCATCTTCGCCGTCGCTCTCGTCAACGGAGACTCCAACGAACATCTGAATTATTTGGTAACTGAATTACCTCAACATCCAACAAATTTCAAACAAAAACAATGTTCTTTCAGGAGGAAACAATTGGTCCCAAAATTGTGGAACTTGCTCGCGCTGCAAAATACGAAGCTGAGATCATAGGGCTCGTTATTCCGCTGGAAACCACGTGTAAAAACGTGGTGTTTGGTATGTGAAAGGGGATTTACAAAGACATTCTTTTTCCTTTAAGCATTATTTTGGAGATAAACTCTGCTCATACCAAATATATACATTTTAGATATGAACGACTGGGTGAACGGAAATTCGTTCAAAAAAGTAGTCAATGACTTCGTCAACATTAATGGCAAACCGACCCACGTCTCGCCATACGTAAGTATTTATGAAACGCAATCATTTCCAAAAAAACACTTCCAAAATATTACTTATTTCAGAATATGAAACAAGCACGCGATGCAGTTCTGGAGGAGAACAGAAAGGACATGAAGAATGCATTTGATCAAATTATGCACTCCATCAATGAATGGTATTATTTTGATGCGTGTAATCTTCATTGATAACATCCATTGATTCAATCAGGAGCGAGAAGACGGTTGCTCACACCGTCGCTGATGTCGGTCTTCCCATTCCGGATCACGTGCCTACCAGCGTCAAGGTTTCGACCAGTGGACAGAAGAAGACAGGCGACTTCAGATCTCTGACTTTCCAAGCCATTGAAGTGTAAGTAAAATATATTTTGAGCATTTTTTCTGAAAAATCATTTTTAAATTTGTAATACTTTCAGAAAGAGTTTTGAAAATGACTTGAAGAGTCTTTCAAACTCGCTCGTAGAAGCGTTCAGAGTTATTCTGAATTCACTCAAGGACGAATCATTCAGCGCCACTCTCTTCAATCATGTTGGAGGGGATAAGGAATTCCGTCAATTAGCGTACAAGTGAGTTTCCCAAATTTATATTCGCACATTACCACCGGGAAAAAAATTTTCTAAATAAAATTTTGCTTTTTAGGGTACTCGACGGAGAGTACAATGGAAGTTTCGTAGAGGAATTCGGAGACCGACTCGCAAAGATGCAAAAAGTTGCTGTCCTTGGTCGTCGAAAGAGCGCCATTATCACCAAAGTATGAACATATTCCACTCTTTTCTTCACTTTTCGTTCATTCTTTTATTCCATTTAAATTTTGTACATAAACTTATGGTAACAATTGCAGGTATGCATGACTAAGGGAAGGGCGACCGATGCACAGGCTCTCGTCAAGATCATCCCTCACGGACGAATCGTTGGACAGGAGTACATTTATCACAAACTTCCTGAGATGTACGCTGCGTCTGCGACATTCAAGAGGTAAGTGGTTCTACTTATATTTTTTACTGATCGTAGTATTTACCTTAATTTTACCATTTCAGCCTCGACGATCTTCTTACTGTCAAACCTCTCTTCCATCAGCAACGCCGTGCAATTGCTGCTGATTTCGAATACCAGGTATCGCATAACCGGAAACTAACTGACTAACATACGCGTAATTCAGAGCACCATCTGCCGGCTAACGAACAGGGAATTGTGCCAGGAAGCCAGAGTGAATCTAGCACTTCACAATGGAACATTCCTCAGGCAATTGGAAGAGTCCACCCTGGTGATCACCAAAGAGACCACAGCAAAATGCATCAACGATGCTGGACATCCCATTAGGCGCAAAGTGATTAAATCTCCGATTTTCCTGCACCAACATAAGAATTGCTTGCTGAAGGTTCGTATCAAAATAGAGCTTCCGCAATGTGCGAAATATTTTCGAAATCTTAACGGTTTCATTTTCAGGTTGGCGGAACGAAAATTGGAAATCAGACTGTTGACGTGAAATGGCTTCCCGACGGCTTTCTAGCTTTCTTGCCAAACGATGGAGGAGAGAACTCGGAATGGATTCCTAATGCGACCCTACACGTACGTTTGACAATTCCACTTTCTAATTTGTTAATCCGTGTAATAGTTTCTAATCTGTACATTTCAGTTCGGAGTAACGATCGGAATTGGCGGAATTGTGGTGCTCCTGGCAGTAGGATTTATCATCCTAGCCATCGTTTACTGCAGAACACTGAAAAAGACAGCAACCAAGGAAAGGCCATCTAAGGCTGATGATGCAGGTGTTTAAATGATAATTTTCTTTGCTCATATGTATTTCAATATCTGATTTATTTAAATTGTACCTTCGACTCGCTTCATATTCTTTTCTTTCCTTTTGTAGCGTTTATTTTTTTGATAAAGGTTGAAGTGTCTACAGATGTGTTCGTACATAACATAACATATTTCCCCTCTGGGAGAGATTGTTTGGCGGCGTTGATTACTTGAGCTTTCAATCCGATCTGTACAATAATAAGATGGGCAATCCATAGAGGTCGGAAGGCTCCAATGCATCAATATCGGAATCAACTCAATACGATTGGTTATTGTATTTACTCTACTCTCTACGTCCATTACTCTTCATCTCTGATTGTCGCTCCTCCGTTTTGAAATATTTGCTCATAGCTTTCGCTAACTATATATTTGCAAACACACAATCGCGTTCATTTATAATGGATCCATTTCCTCTACAATTTAACTGAATAAATTTCAGATATCTTGTTCCTTCTTTCAACATGGGAAATAGCAATAGCAATCAAATCCCACTCGCTATCTTAAGCGATAGATCGGAAGAAATGATCGTTTCGCTAAGAAACGGAACGCCTCTCACGCCAACCGTCACCATTTCGTGTGCAGTAGGCGACATCACATCATTCTCTGCACTAAATGGTTTGTTCATGACGAAACGACCAATTTGTTCAGCAAATTTTTCAGGAGCAGTAATCAATGCTGCTAATGGAAATCTGATATACGGATTAGGCATTGCACAGGCACTCAGACGAGCAGGAGGTCCCATTCTAGACTCTGAAAGCGCAGCGCTAATGGCAGAGTATGCCAAATACAACAAGAAGCCACTGCCTGCAGGAGGAGCTACTGTGACTGGACCAGGAAATATGGCAAATTACAAGAGTAAGAATAACCAAAATAATAAATTATGATCATGTTAAATTGCAGAGATCATCCAAGCAATCGGACCTGTTGTGGGTGGAAAAAATCCCACTCCGGAAGAGCGCTTCAGACTTATGCAGGCATACCAGCAAATCTTCAGAGTAGCAGAACTGTATGGATGCGATAAACTCGTGAGTTCTTTCTATGATTTTTTGGCGAAACTCTCGAATACAATTATTCATAGATAATTCCATTCCTGAGCACTGGCCAATTCGGATTCGAAACCAAGATGGGAATGCAGACTGCACTACTCGCTGTGCTTAACAAACTTCCCGCACACGTAAGCAAATTCTGATGACATGTACATCTGTTTTAATTCCAGGGAATCCGTGAAGTTGTGTTCGTTTGTAATGACAAGCGAAAAATCGAGACTTTCAAGAAAATCGCAAAAGGAACGCTTCCTTTACACTTGCAATCGAGGAAACATGCAACGCATCTTCTCGTCAATCATTGTGCTGCTATTCGGTTCGATATTCTCCCGTCAATTAAGGCGAGAGTCAAGAAAGAAATCGACGACCTATTCGATGTCACTCGAATGTATGTTATTTAGTTCTATTGGGATAATTAGCAATTGAATATGTTTTCTTAGTGTGCTCGGAGTCCCCGCCCCCGTTCCCGTCCCTGCTCCTGTTGCACTGAACGTTGTTCCTACAAGTCAGAGTAAGTAAAAGCGCTTTCTTTCAAAATAACACCTGTGTCAGTTTCAGTTTCTACTGTACCACGTTCTCAAATGGAGGATCCTGATAGCACTACTGCTCCTGTCACAACATTCTTTCCCGCTCCCGTCGCAGTGAACCCTCCTCCCTCAAATCAGAGTAAGGTTTTAATATCATCTATTAATATACTTTTTGAAATGAATCAGAAATTTACAGAGTCTCATACTACTAAGCGTCGTCTTACGCCTAACCCGCCCGGAGCTGTAAAGAGAGGTATCATTTATCAATTAAAAAAACATAAATTTGCTTGGAACAAATTTTTGAAAACAATGTATATTTGTAGTGCCTCTTCCATCCAGTCCAACTTTGGATTCTGCCGTCCAACCCAACTCTCAAGCGCCATCAAATGTTCAACCTGCTTCTCAACTGTCTCAAGGATTCGCAGAAGAACGAGCCGCAGAAGCTGCAAGGAAGAGACAAGAGAGAGCGAGAGAAAGTCAAGAGCAGACTGCAACAAGATTAGCCAATGAGAATGAACGACAGATGGTCGCTCAACGAACCCTATCACAAGTATAATTCCCTTTTCTCAGCGTCTTTTTATTTTTCTTATCAGAAATCTATATTACTTTGTTCTCATTTTAGGAAGCTCTACAAGACAAACGAGCGCGTCACCGACAAGTTGAAAGAAATAGAAGAGCCAATATGTCTTCTGAGGAAGTTGAGAAGAGAAAAGAGACTGATCGAACAAGAAAGGCTGCTGCTCGAGCTGCTGAAAAGGCCAGGATTGATGCAGATCGGGCCAGAAAAAGAGTTGCTAGGGATGACGAAGAGAGGAGCCAACTGTTATCTCAGGCGAGCATATATTTTCCAGATTTAAAAAAATAATAATAATGATTACTTTGTAGATGGCGGAGTCACAAGAGGAGAGGGATCTACGCATCTCTCAATTAGCAGAGAGTAGAGCAGAGCGAATTGCGAGAAGAGAAGCAGATAAGAACAGACCGAGAGAAGCGAGAGATGAAGAGGTAAAGAATTTTAAAATACATATATATTAAAAATTTAAAAACTAATATTATAAGTTATTTTAAAGGAAGATGATGCTTATCCGACGATCGACGTTCTAAATCCTCCGAAGAAGATCAAACGGAATGAGGATGATCTGGAGAGGAGAGCCAGATTGGACAGAGACAAGAAATATCAAGGCATGGACATATCAAATCCAGATCGGCCGCTTAGAAAGGTATAATTTACTGTATAAAATGTTTAAATCGTTAACAAATCAACTATATTTAATTTAAGGAGGGATCTCGAATGATTATCGAGCAGCACAAGGATTACAAAAACTGGGTTCCAGGTACTTTGACACACATTGATAAAATACTATTATGTTAACAAATTGCACTCATAATATTAAGTTTTGAAAACAATCGAAGCAGAACGTTAATCTGAATCTTTTTCAGGCACGTTCGGACTCGGTCCCATGCCAGTTTGTGTGTACTGCAAAGCATTCACATACACCGGTCGCTGCTGTTCTGGAGGAAGAGTTCACGTCCCTCTCCCTGCTGAACCCCCTCACTTCTATGCCCAACTTCTCATTGACGATTCACGCCCTGCGAAACACTTCCGTCAGCAGATCCTCCATTACAACCGCGCTTTCGCAATGGGAAGCATGAGTTGTGAAAGGGAACTGTTCAAGAATTGCGCCCCTTTCATCAAGCTAAACGGAATGCCCCACTATCAGATTGGTGGCCTTCGGGCACCAACTGATAAGCAGCCCCTATTCGGACAGATTTATCTGTTCGATCCCGAGGAAGCAGCGAAATATCGAATGAACAACCCTGTAGCCGGAGATTTACTGAGGTAAGCGTTTCAATTTCAAGACAATTCACATTATTCTTTTGAAAATAGATAAAAAATGATAATTTTAAAATTTTTCAGAGAGAACATCGTTATGCAGTTCACCGACTTCCTTCACGATAACAACTCTCTCGCCCGACAGTTCCAGAGAATCGCGGATATCGTGAAGGAGACGGAAGCAAGTGGTCAACGAGTGGGAAACGGAGTTTTCGTTGTGAAGGCCCCACAAATGTCTGATATTGTGGGAGGCCGACCACTCGGAACACTGACTCGACCAGTGAATGAGCCCCTTGCGGTCATGTACAAGACTGACGACAGAGGAGCTCCCCCTCCCAAGGGAATTTGGGTGCGACCCTTCCAAGGTGGTCATATGACTGAATTGGCATATTACGATCCCACTACTGAGCCCATGGTATACCCTCTTCACTACCTCTATGGAGAGACAGGATACAAATACGGTGATGACAATCTCTTCCCTCCAGGAACAACAAGAGAACAAGCAGGTATAAATAGTCTGAGTAATTAGAGAATAATCAGATGACAATTTCAGGATTCTCTGAGAATGATGACAACAGAAACGAGTTCGACACACCGCCTCAATCTCAGAGAGAAGATACACGTAAGAAAAAATTAAAATTTCTTAACTCAAATTTGAATGTTTAGCAATGCCAATGGAAGTAGATTCTGACGTCTCGGAGGATAATGAGGACGATACTCGCTACGAGACGACTGAAGGAATGGTGCCAAGAACGGAAGAGCCGGTTGACTTTGCTGCGTATTCGGATCCCGAAGAAGAGGGTGAGTACGATCGACTTTCTAAATTAATACAGTTTTTACTGCAAAATACTGCTTACATTTATAATTTTTAATTGTTAGAAAAAATATTTAAATGCATCAGAGTACGCAATGAATGACGATGATGGCGCAGAGGAAGTTGAAGAGGGCGAAGAAGAGGAGGTAGCTGAATCAACTGATAATGATGGAGCTCATCAAATGATGATTGAAGAACCAGGTAGGAAAAATATCCAATCAAAAATTAGAATAACATTTTTAAAAATCAATATATTTTTTAAGATGACGAAGTTGATTTCGTTCAAAGGGAGGTCGGTCAGGAAAATGAAGCAAGGACGATGACTGACATCGAAAAGAGAAGACTCCACCCTTCTCGTCGACAGCACACTCTCTATCGCATGCGAGAAAGAGTGAAGAGTTTCGAAGATGTGGAAGATAAGAGGATGAATCTGGTAAGTTCACTGTTAGAATATGTTTTTTAAAGGGAGGAAATTAATTAATCGATTTCACAATCTGAGTATTATTAAAAATATATTTAGTTGGGAGCAGCGACAGGAAAGCTCAGCCAGACTGCAATCATTGAGCAATTTTTGAAAATTCTCAAAAGTCGAGCCGACTTCAATCGCATCCATTTCGCTGAATTCCGAGGATCGACAAAGAAAGACCTCACAGTCGCCTACGAAGTTCTGCAGAAGAAAGCTTCCAAGCTGGTTAGTAAAAAAAAGAAAGAAATAACCATTAATCATTGTAAAATTCAGGGATTGAATGTAGGATACAGCTTCCGTCTCCCTCGCACGTTCCCAACTTCAAATGCATGGTACAATGAATTATTTGACAAATCAATGGTCTTGCTAATCAAAGTGAGTTTATAATCAAAATATGTGTGCCCTCAATTTCGGAAATATTGCAGGTGGGAGGACCTGATTTGTTTATTACGTTTACTGGAAATAACAAATGGAAAGAGATCGCAATCAACTTGGTTCCTCCTGAGATGGATTGGCAGAGCAATCCATTCACTGTTTGCGAAGTCTTCTATAAGAAACAACAGGAATTGATGAGAGACGTCGTCAATGCGGAACTCTTCGGTCCAGTGATCGGATACGTTTACTCTATTGAGTTCCAGAAGAGAGGAATGCCTCACATGCATCTTCTAATTATCATGAAGGTACTAATCTCAAACAGATTTTTCTGATTCAAAACTACTCAACAATCTGTTTGATATTTTTAGCGCGGACACAAGTTCAACAAAGAAGCGCTCATCGAGAAACACGTTTGGGCCCGATTCCCAGAAATCGACAACCCTGATGTCGCAGTGAAAGAAATTCAGAAGAGATCTCGCAAGAATGTTATAGACTTCAACGTCCACGCTCCGTGCAAGGGTAAATTCGTATCAAATAGAACCTCCGAAATATTAAATTATTTTTTTAAAAATTCAGGGAACAACAAGGCGTACTGTCAGATCCACCCCGCAAGAAACCCGGATAAAACATATCCCCAGTGTACCAAACGTTTTCCGAAGGAAATCAGCGATTTCACGAGGATTATGCCTGACGGAACAGTCGTGTATCTCCGTCCTCGTCTGGCAGTTGGAGTGCTTGCGAAAGATTCACAACACAAAGTGGTATGTTAGTCAAAGGAAAATTATAAATCAATTCAATTAAATCAGTGTGAGGCCTTCAACGAATGGGTGGTTACCTACAATCCTCACCTCACGAGCAAATTCGAAAGTCACATAAATGTGGAGGTTGTGTCTTCAACACACGTTTTCAAATATCTCTTCAAGTACATTTTCAAGGTAAAACAACAAATTTCTAAACTTATAGTTCATTCTCAATTCTTTTAGGGATACGATCGAGCAATCATGGAGTTGTACCCTCGTCTCGACAATCCTGGCAATGGTATTTTTATTTAGTTTTTTTTAACCTACTTTAATGTTTGAAATTACAGAAGGAATTGATGGAACTACGGTCACTTCTGACGGCGCACTTCTCCCTACGGCTGCAGCAAAGATGACTCGTCAAGCTAAGCAAGCGGCCCGGAAAATGCAAGCAAATGCAAAGAGGGTGAGTGTCAAACTCTAAAATTAACTCGGGAATTTGTCTGAAAATTAATATCTCGATAATTTAGATGGGATTGGAAACGAAAGAAACTGGAACAACCGTCAATTTCGATGAAGCCATCATTCGGGAGACGTTCAGGGAGACCACATCCTGTGAAGCTGCATGGGGAATTCTCGGTTTCCCATTGGCTGGACAATCACATGGCGTAAGTGAAATTATGAAATTAATACGGATTTAAAATAAATGAATTAGGTGAAACTGCTGAATGTGCACGAGCCTGACGAGCAACCCATCATCTTCCGGAGAAGTGATGTGACCGGTGCAATCGAGCAGGTCCTTACTGGAAATACTGACTCGCAATTGATTGCATACATGAAGCTCAATGAGCACAGAGAGAGATCGAGAATTGATTATCGTCGTCGCAATGCCAATTCCCCTCCTCCTCCTCCCTCCTCCGCTCCTGATTTCACTCCTGCAAACCAACTTCCTGCAAATCCTACTGGTGCTGCAACTCAGCCTCCCCGTGTTCGTATTCCCACTCCTGTTCCTTCCATTGCCTCCACTCAATCATGGAATGAAGAGAATGAACCTGATTGGGGAGAGGATGACTACGATCAAGAAGTCGATGGAGATGAGGATGAGAACGATAATCTCCATAGGTTCGGAATCGACACATCTCGAGGTAACGATTATTCATTTTATTTCCCTTCTCCTGTTCCTCAGTCGGTTACATAATCCTTATTTAAAGGGCCGACTTTCGAGCAAATTGCCCGCACTCACAAGTTCGACAAGAAAACACGCAAATGGAAGAAATACCAAAGAAAGCCATCAAGGTATATTTATAAACTATGATTTTCACTTTTTTTATTCACATTTTCCCAGATTGCTCACAATGATTCGAGCTGTCAATGTGAGAAAGACCGAACTGTTCGCAATTCGACTCATTGTAACTAACGTCGGAGGAATAACTTCATTCGACGACATGCTAACATACAGGTAATAATTAACTAACAGTCGAAAAACGAAAATAAGTATTTATTTTTTTCATTTCCAGAGGAGTGAAATACGACACTTTCACGGAAGCAGCCTACGCGAGAGGACTGATGAACTCGCAGCAGGAATATCTCGATCTCCTGAGAGATGCCCTTACCCGAGAGACTCCATGTGTTGTCCGTCGGATGTTTGCCGACTGCATCATCTATGCTGGTCTACTCCGTCCCGCTGAGATCTGGGCGAAACTTGGAGTGGAGATGATCGACAAAAGATACCAGGAACCCAGATCGAGGCGACCGAGAGGACTTACTGCAGCCCTTTACCACATCGACATCCTTCTTAAACGAGCACATCTCTCCGCAGAAGAGTTCAACCTTCGAGTTCCCAAACGAATGCGACTCACTCCTTACCAAATGGTTGAAGCTGTGAATGATATGCCTACCGTCAACTTCTTAACACCCGATTCACTCACTGATGAGCAGCAAAGTGTAAGTAAAAATAAATCGATCATAAAAAATATAACCACTTCATTGCAGGTCTTCGACAGTGTTGTGGAGTGCGTTGAAGTTGGACAGCCGCAATGCTTCTTCCTACAAGCTTCTGGAGGCTGTGGAAAGACCTTCCTGTACAGGTTCGATTTAGAAAATAAACAGATAATATAAAATAGATAATGCCAAAAAAAAACAATTGCTTTACTTTCAGAAAAATCGATACCGAACTGAGGAGAAAGGGGAAGAGAGTGACAAATGTCGCTTCAACCGGCATCGCCTCAACACTTCTCCGCAACGGATCCACTGCACACAGACAGTTCTTCATTCCGCTGAATGTGGATGAAAGCAAACTTTCCACTGTAAGTCACTTATATAATATATTCTACAATAAATTGATTTTTACTTGTCTTTATTTTAAGATGAAGATGGAGAGCTTGGCAGCGCAGTGGCTGAGAGATACGGATCTCATCATCTTCGACGAGGCAACGATGGCCGACAAATGGATCTTCAATTGTGTAGATGTTCTTCTACAGAACATTATGGATAACCGAATTCCGTTCGGAGGAAAAGTGGTTCTTCTCGGTATGATTTTACCTCCCATTTCGATTTTATTGAAATTATTTAGAATTTATCAAATTATGCTAAAAATTTAAGGAGGAGATTGGAAGCAATTATTGCCCGTGGTCACTTCCCGCTCTGCAGAGGTTGCAGAAGACTTCACACTTCTTTCATCGCCACTATGGAAGCACTTCAAAGTAAGTTCAAATTGCAAATTTATTGCAATATTTTCAATATCTCATTGCAGGTACTTACCCTCAGTAAGAACATTCGAGCGAAAAATGATCCCGAATTCGCTGCCTTCCTTGAAGAGACTGGAGAAGGAAAATTCAATGGAAAGCTGTCGTCATTCATCCAGATCGACAAACCGGGAGTGATGATGCCATCACAAGGATCAGTTCTCCAATCGATCTACGAGGGAAAATTGGCCGATGAAGAATATCTCTTCAAGTCCTGCGTTCTCTGCACAACGAACAAGCAGGCGGAGGAAGTCAACAAAATTGTAAGTTCTTTTGGAAAAATACACTATCTGTTTTAAACACTTTGAAATTTTTCAGGTTCTCAGAAAAGTAACGGGAATGGAGAGAGTTTACAGAGCAGTGGATACGCCAGCCGAAGGATTAGGCAGACAGATTCCGCCAGAGGCATTCCACACTAATATGGAATCTGGAATGCCTCCTCATTTGCTCACTCTCAAGGTAAGTACTTTGACAAAAACAATCTACAATAACACAAATTGAACAAAAACAATATTTTTACAGAAAGGAGCAATCATCATTCTGCTGCGAAACATCAACATTTCCGCTGGACTTTGCAATGGGACGCGTCTTGTGGTAAGTAAATTTGCTGACCTATTATCATTGAATTAATATTGTATAAATTCCATACTTTAGATCACCGACATGCACGACAAGTACATCGTGGCTAAACATCTCGACCCCCGTTGGAAAGGACACGTGCATCAGATCGAACGAATGCATCTGACTCCTCCCGAGACTGCAACTCAGAAGCCCCCATACAGTCGATTCCAATTCCCTCTTCGACTTGCCTACTGCCTCACCATAAATAAGGTTAGCAATTATACTTTCTAATGTCCTTGACACATACTCTTATTACACTAAGCGAATAATAAAACGTTTTTCAGAGTCAAGGGCAGACGTTTGAACGAGTTGGAATCCTACTGCAGAGGAACGTTTTCGCCCATGGACAGCTGTATGTAGCCCTCTCGCGGGTTCACTCATTCGCTGACCTCAAGATTTTCTCTCGTGCAACGAAGGAAGGAGTGGAAGGAATCGTGCTGGCAAATACAGTCAGTGGATACACAATCGACAGGATGAAGGAGGTAAGCAAATACAAAATTCATAACTTATTATTTACTTAATTAAATTAAATTTATTTTTTGCTTGCAGGCTATCGCTGCTTCTCGCCCCATTGGCGATGTCTCCAGCCAACCTGCCACATCGCCAATTCACAATCCCGTTACTCCTCCTCGTCTTCCCACTCCTCCTAATCCTCCTTCTCCAATCAGTGGATCTCGTCCCGACTTCACTAATATAATTCTGAATCAATCACTGATTGCTCGTCCCCGTGAGGCCGTTCGTCGTTCTTCAGTAGCTCCTCTATCTCCTCAGAGCCGTCCTTTTATCCCCTCTCCTCCCGTTCGTTCTGTTCGTCCTTCCTCTCGTTCATCTTCCATACGTCCTACTATCCCTCCCCCTCCTCCTCCTGCTCGTCCCACTGAAGTACCCCCTCCTACTCAATGGTTGCGCCTTACCAACCGTGGAACGGATTGCTTCCTCAATGCAAGTCTGCAGTGTTTGAGAAGAATTCCCGATTTCACTCAATCACTCGCAAATCGCGAGCCACAAGACGGAGATGATGAACAAACGGAGCAAGTACTAGAAGAATTGGAGAAAATACTAAAGACTAATGGAACGTCTTCCGCCAGAAATCTTCGGGAACTTCTGCGCGCTTCCAATGCGCTTCCCAATTTTCTGCGACCGAATTTCCTCAATAGTCAGCAAGATGCGACCGAGATTATTGTCCTGCTTTTCTCTTATATCATCCCAGTCAGTGTCACTCAAAATTACAAGGTCTTTGAATTCAAATGGAGGAAATGCAGAGCGACGTTCGACACCTGCACGGTAAGATTTAATTTACGATATGATCAATATTTAAATTATTTATTGCAGAAGCAAGCTCCTAAACCCGATTGGTCAGTCCCTTCCGTTGTACATGTGGTAGAAGATAATCAGGTACATTCTGCTAATGTCGTGAAATAGTAACAACTATTTTTTAAGGTGATTGATTTGGAGAAAATTTATTCGAATATATATCATCACACCAATGAAGCAGAGCAGGGAACACAACATCACTGTGAATCGTGTTGTGCTTGCTGCATTTCTCATGAGGGAGAAGAGCCAAAGCACGTGTCAAATCACTGTGCTGGATGCTTAGAAAACAATACCGAATTCTACACGTAAGTTTGAATACTAAAAATATAAATATTGACCGAACTATTTTCAGTGCGGAGAAATACAATATTCTCAGAGTTACCAAGTATGTCCTATTTGTGTTCAATATTCTACATGAAGACGGCCGCTGCGATTGGGCTCTCAGCCCAAACTGCGATCTGCAAAACATGGCATTGATGGGTCAGTTCCTTTATACATTACTAAACATCTCGCACTACATAACCAATATGTGCTAATAAATGTATTTTACAGGTGTGCGGTGGAAAGCAATTGGGATGATTCAGCATCATGGAAATGCAGTTGGAGGCCATTACACATGCTGGACAAGAGAAGAAGATGATCAATGGTGGCATCACAATGATGCAGCGGAACCAACAACTATTGGAAGGGAATTCAGACAGCGGACAGAGTATGATTATAGAGACAATGTTACCGACATGAAAGGAATCTCAGCCATCCTTTTTGAAAAAATATAATTTCTGCTTCACAATTATAATTTTTCCATTTTCTATTGTATCTGTACAGTAATAAATAATGTGAAAAAATTAATTATCAACGAAAACAATTCATGAAAAAAGGTCTGCAAGAAGAAGGTTTTTCTTGCTTCCTTCATTCCCTCCTTCTTTCTACCCACTTTTCTAACCCAGCGCGGCTAGAACACCCTGTAGGTATAAGGAGGATTTTCCAATTCTCTATCAGTCCAGATCGACAATGTCGATCAATTTGGATCAGGATTTTGAAGTTGAGTGCCCCTATGGTACTGTGAGATATGCTCGTTACCTTCTCTGCTCAGAGAATAGTAGCGGGTTTCTTCCGGTTATCGTTGGGGGCCTGGCCTTCTTCCTTTTGATAGTGTTTGTTGCTTGGCTTGTGCTTAGGCAACTTCTCTGTCGTAAGTAAGAATGTGCCACAACCATTTTGCACACCGAACCCAACGGCCCTCTTTAGGGCCACTAATTCACCAACCCCAATTTGGGAAAAAGTATAATACTTCATTCAGTGCAAATCAAACTGTAATAGCATTTATTAAATTCAATATAACCACAATTTGAGAATGGGATTTGTACATTTTAAGAATGCGGGCTCCAAATACCGTGCATACAAGCCAAACCCGGCGCTTCTAGATCGCTGCTTGGGTAGAAGGAACCTCGCCCAATTCACTATCAATCCGGATCGACTATGTCAATCCATATGGATCAGGATTTTTCGGTTGAGTGCCCCTTCGGTACCCAGAGGTACGGACGTTACATTCTCTGCACAGAGAATAACGGCCTACTTTTGGTGACCGGAATCGGCCTGGTCTTCTGTCTTTTGATTTCATTCGTTGTCTGGCTCGTGTACAGACAACGTCTGTGTCTCAAGTAAGAAAGTGCCACAACCGTTTTGCACATGAACCCAACGGCCCTCTTTAGGGCCACTAATTCAGGAACCCAAATATGGGGAAATCTGTGACACATTTTTAGTTAAAAAAAACTTAATTTTTAATTGCATTAAACTTTAAATATTATAAGTATCCATTAATTATTTACACATTCATAAATTCATTTTTCACTATAATATTAAATCCCAAAACCGTAACCAAAAACCATCTGGCGCCGCGGCTGGGGCGATGCCCTTGCGGAAGGCTCGTGAGGCCGAGAGCGATCCGACAAAAAGTTGGGATGGGGCGAAGCCCCATCCCAACTTTTTTCGGATCGCTCGAGGCCTCACGAGCCTTTCGCAAAGGAAGATGCCAACTGGGTCCGCGACTGTGAATATTTTATTACAAATCACATGACCCGGCGACACCTAGCGAACGTAGTTCGCTAGTTGCAAACTTTACTAAAAGCGCTAAGCTTTTTGGGTTAGAGGGGTTTCGACGAGCTCATTTTTCGGCGATATATCCGCAAACGTGGTATAATGCGATCAGAAACATAAAAAACTAGAGGTCCGTACGTGAATTTTGGAGAAAATCGCCAAAAACATGTGTCCCTGCGCGCGTCCTACAGTACACCTCTTGGTCGGTCGGGAAAATGTTCCGGATTTTTCAACTTTTTCCGATTTCTACAGTAATCCTTATTTTTACTATATTTCGTTTTGCACCAAAAACATTCAAACGCGTTTTTTTTATATTTATTTTTTGTATAAATTAGGTGGAACTTGATTTTAGAAAATTTATAAAAATGTTTTTAGTGTTTTTCCATGATCAAGTGGCTATGGGGCGCGCTTCAAATGCGGTAACTGGGTGGTTCGAACCATATCGGTGACAAAATGTTTTACCGGGCTTTTCTTGATGTTCTCTCGTGATAATTAGTGAAAGCTCGATTTTAGAGAATTCATCAACGTCTATTGCAGAATTTATCATGGCCGAGTGGCTAAGGAGCGCGCCTTGAAAGCGGAAAGTTGGGGGGTTCGAATCCCGCTGGTGTCAAATGCTTTTGCTCGAGTTTTAGCAGAGTGGAAAAGTGGCGGGAAGTTATTTACATGTTATTTCGTAATATTTCACAACATGGAATTGGGTTTTGACGCGTTTTGAGGCAGGCACGCGCGTGTAAGCTACGGACCGTTGCCATTCGAAACCAATCGTTGTTTATTAATATTATTTATATATTTCGCAATAAATTAACGTATTTTGACGCGTTTTGAGGTACGCAGTCGGTGTTTTCGAGTACGGTAAGCTGCGGACCGTTGCCAACCGATAATATTTCGACATTAACATTATTTTGATGATTTTATGTGGCCATTTTATTTTTATTTTCACTTTAATTTTTATCTCCATTTTTTGGTTGTTTTACGCTTGCAAAAGTCTCGGGAGGCCATTGCATTAATTATTTATACATACTTAAATTTATTTGTTCGTTAAAAATCCAAACCCCAATATCGTAACTAAAAATGAGGCATCTGGCGCCGCGGCTGCGCGATGCGCTTGCGGAAGGCTCGTGAGGACGAGAGCGATCCGACAAAAAGTTGCGATGGAGCCACGAAGTGGCTCCATCCCAACTTTTTTCGGATCGCTCGAGGCCTCACGAGCCTTTCGCAAGGGAAGATGCCAACTGGGTCTGCGACTGTGAATACACGACCCGGCGACACCTAGCGAACGTAGTTCGCTAGTTATGTTTCACGAATGGCATTTAGGCTGGAAATGATGCTGCTCACCAATCATTCCGTTCGTTCCGGGGAATAACAAAAACAACTAATTTTGTACAGGGATAATACAGGCATAATCGCAAGCGCATGTTTATGAATGATTAATTACAAATCTCACCCGATTTCTTCTGGTACAGTCGCCATATCACTCGCGGCGCGTAGAGTGCTGCAGCCAGCGCGAGAACAATGAACGGGATCCACTGGTAGTAGATGATCTTGCGCTTCCCTTCTGAATTGTAAAAATTGATTTCAAGACACTATACGCAATTCATGAGCATGAGAATTACAGAAAGTCCTACAGCAAGATGAGTTCCCTTTGACTACTGTTCGAACTTAGTCTCTCAATAATCGTTTTGGCCAAATCAAGAATAATTGCATGAAGAACAAACCTGCGCCGGGAATATTCGTGGCGTTTATATTCACGTAGTACGAACCCTCAATGAGACAGTATGTCTCCACGTATTGCTCCCAGAATGGCTGAAGGGCGAGCGTTTATTTTGTGAACGAAGGATTCACGACACACTCAATGAGCTCAAAATATTATAAAAAAATCGATGTTGATGAAATTCGATCGCTAATTATTCCAATAAATAGACAAACGAAGCCTTCAATAACGAAAAAAACCAAGAGAGATCACGGATATGGGTGTAACTGTTTACGGTTTACGTTTCTCCATTTTGAATTATCTTTGATCTCACCGTAAACTGCCTGGGCAGCCAGCACTGCACTGGCTCTCCTACATACGATCGAGTGAAGAGAAAGACAGCTAGGGCTGAGAGAACACGAGGAAAGTGGAGATAGCGGACACTGGAATGATTACGGTAATTATGCATCTCGAGGAGACTGGTTATTGGCCGTGGTAAAGTAAAAGGTGAAATTATCTCGTTACTAAAGGTACTTGCTATCTGCGGGAGATCACGTAGTGATTATGGTGATAAGTGATGATAACTTTCTTTAGTGGCAATGAGAACTGCCAAGATGATTAGGAAGATCGGTAATGACGGTATTGATATACGGCTCCGAGTACGGTAGCATACGGTAGACTAACCGATCAATCGTGTCCACATCTAGCGAGTGTCCTCGCGTCTGGAGGAGCTGCACTAGATAATCCATCTGCGAGAGAGAGGATTACGGTAATCAATCGATAACTGGAGATTACGGTAGATATGGTAATCGTTCACACGATTATTAATTAATAAGGCTTCGTGGCAAATTATGGAAAACTTTATCAGATCAAACAGTTATGAAAGAAAATGTATCAAATATCATTCGGAAGTTGGCGAGGCGGCTTCGGCTGAAATTATCATTGTAAACGTATTTTTGTTGCTTGCTGAAGGTTTCATCACTCTAATAAACTATGCACAATACTCCTATTTTTTTTAGAATATCAGATTATGCGCTCAATTGTGTGACCAAATTTTCAGGATCATGCACAAGAAAGTACTTCATTTCTGAGTACTTAAAACTACAAATTTCTGCTCGGTCTTTTGATAATTTACAATATCCCACATTCGAAATGGGATACGCAGGAGTGGTACTCACTCGTCGAGGGCTTGAACATCTTCTGCGCAATGTCCGAAGCGACGATGCGGCCGCAGTTCTCGTCCACCAATCTGCCAAGTTGTTCTTTGATCTTTGATCATTGGTCTTTGATCTTTGATACCTCAGGAGTAGGATGCCGTCCCTGTTGAGGTGCTTGCGGTAGAAGATCTCGCGGTCTTGGGAGGTTGAGGGCATGTCGGCCTGAATGGAGATATATTTTCAAGAGCAATCATTCTCGAAGCGCGCCAGGATGTTTCAGATATCGAAAATATCGAAAAAAAAGTATGTTTCAACTGCGTTGTTTAATAATGAGATCGCAGTTGAGAGATGATGTGCTCCACACTGCCGAGAAAAAAATTCAACTATGCCTGACGGACAAACGTTTTTGATGCACAGATCCCGCACTCCATTTTCTGTCAGCGAAAATGCACCCAATAAACGCACCAACAGATCCTCCAGGTAGCTCTGATGGTTGTTGTCGTTGAGCAGTCGATAAATCCACTTGATGAGGGAATAAATGGAGAAAATGGCCACAACGAGGAACCAGAACCAGAGGAAGATGAAGATCTTCTCGTTGAACATGTTCACCTGAAAATGTGATCTTTGATCTTTAATCTTTTAATTTTATAAAATGGCATATGATTTCCTCTGATCGTTGAACAATTCAACATGTGATCTTTGATCTCTGATTTTCTTTTAGGCTGCCTGAGAATCATTTGCAATGGTTTTTTGAACTCTTGAGACCAATCCGTCTATCATTTTCCTTTCAGAGTGGACGTGCACAAAGAAAAAAAAGAGGGGAGAAGTATTCTACAGATGGTGCCTCACATTCCTTTCATTCGCCATCTACCCCTCAGTCTTTCTTAGTTCTCTCTTTCCCAGTTAGAAAGAAGTTAGAGCGCCATTCACATGACGGGCGCGCAGATGGGGAGACCTTTTCTTTGCTGTTCTATCAAAGGGAGCATGCCTTTTCTGACGTCCCACTTTATGAGATGGGTTCCCAATAAAATTTCTATCTCTAAATGCCAGAAATGATGGAGCATATGCCCATAGGCCCGCCTCCTCCACACCCCTTCGTAGATGCTGTCTGAATATCCTCCTCCCTTCCCTCTTCGTGCTTATTTTATTTTCCAAATCTGGCAACTAATGTTGTTGTACCCTTTGAATAATTCATTCCATCGAGCTTCACTGTATACCCAAACGATATCGGTGAACCTCTGATGAATGACGTTGCAGAGTCCTACATACTCTCTGACAATGCGCACATGCGAAATGCGCCCGCACGATGAACTGGTGATGAGAGCGAAATATTGAAAGTGAGTATTCCCCTAACATTCTTCGCATTGCATCAGAACAGTGTCAGCATTTTGTCAATACCCTGATAAATGTTATTGTAGGGATCTATTCACGTTCTGTGAAGTGTTGGAAATGACTTACGAACGATACAAGAAGAACATGGAGGCGAGTCATTTATCTATTTATGAATGATTGAGCATTTTTTAATGTATCATTTATCTCAAAATTGGTAGGTAGAGAAAATTTGTTTCAAAAAATTAAAATGTGAATGTTAAAATGTGAAAATGTGTTCGTAGATTTGCTTATCGTACAGTAATGGTCGAATTTCTGATTGTTCAGGCCATGGAAGAGAAGACCACATCCACCCAACACTGTGGAGGTCTGTCCATTATTTGCATATATTTAATCTATTTAACCGCATCGGAAGACTAATAACTGCATCTGAATTGAACTCTAAACTCAATGGTTATCTCTGACCTAATATTTGCTCAGGCGATCTCCAAGGACAGCTCCAAGAAAACACCACCACCCGTCAATTTCTGGAAAAACAGAGTTTGGAATAAGGGTAATCGCCTCTTCATGTCACACACTAACTAGCCACTCTGCCCGTCGAGTACATAATGAAGAGACGATAACCCGTATTTCGAACTCTACTGGACAACTGCCAAGGTAACCGGCAAATGAAGATTAACTTTTTGTTGTTTTGAATTGTTGCGAATAAACAATGAATTATCTGAAAGCCGACTAATCATTGACCTTGCTCTGTATTATAGACAATACACATTACCATCTTAGAATACAAATAAACCATAAAAAAGTCTGAAGATTGAGAATCGAAAAAGGCGAAATACGTGGCTGTGCCGTCGATCATTATGGATGCAAAGTTGATCATAATCAAATGATCACCGTTATTTAATTAATTAATTGATAAAAATAATATTTTTTACCATGAGCACACACTGGACGGTCCAATTGTTGATGTTGCCCATCTCGCGCACGGAAAGATCGCAGTAGGCAACCTTCAAATAATTGATTGATCACCAAAATATAGTCATCTATCAAATTCTGCAATGGCGTTGTTAAGAATTATCATATTTGTAGTGCAAGTGTACTGTTCACATTCAGTGATTGGCTAACAGTAGCCTTATGACTGTAAAATCTGTTGACGTGGATACACCTTTTCCTTTGCCTTCAGTGATTACCTAATGTGGCAGTAAGGAGAATAGCTCGAATAATAATAATAAAGTCACATCAACTCACTCTGGGGAAGTGGCCGCTGTGTTGCCACTGTCGGCCGGACAGCATGTCTCTGCAACGGATTGGCAGTTACAAACTTATTAGTTCTCGGTTCACCCCCCCCCTACTACATTTCTTGTTATTGTTGGTCAAAAGCGCGGAATTTTTCAAAGATGATTGAGGGTGAAGAATGGATTACCTGAGAATGCCGAATCCCCAGAAGGTGTACTCAGTGCCGAGCCAGAGGTTGATGAGGAGAAGTTGAGCCAGCACGTTCACAACCTGCGAAGAAATAGAAGATGAAGATCTCTTTTGACTCCTTTGACGGCGGGGAGTTTTGTCAAATTGTGACGAGCGTTGTTGAGTTATTCGGAGAAAGGAAGAAGCATGAATGAGTTTATGGGTTTAAAATGAATGATATGAGGCCGTTTGCGAGAGAATCAGACAAGAGTTGGCACAGGTCAAAAATGTCAACTCTCTGAAATTTTGCGTTTCGGGGTTCTTGAGGGTGCTGATGACGATGGGCACATTCATTTTGCCCATGGATGCGTCGTTGACTCCAGACGACGTCGCGTCGAAATCAAGTTTTTGCCTTTATTTCGGTACCCGATCAAGCCAAATTTACGTGAGTATGGCCCAGGGGTCAGAATTCGATGGCGATCACGACGTAACATTTCATTTTTCATTATTTTTATTAATTATCTTGTAAAATGGAACTTTCCGCAAACAACAGTGCGCAAGTGGAGAGTAGGATAGATCGGACCGGCATGTCACGAGGATTCCAAATCTGTTTTCCACTTCAAAATCCATCATCTAACTTTTGAAATATTCAACTTATAGTGTGCCTGGCTTGTAAGTAATCTTTCCATCCTTCTCCATGCTGACTTCCGATCTTCTGATCTACCCGAGTCTCTCTACCTTAGTCTCTTCCCTTCACTCTCTGCCCCACTGCGCTCTCTCTGTTTCCCATGCTCTCTCGCCTCTCTCGGGAGGCAGACTCCGATCGATAAGAGCAAGGAAGTAAACAAGCGAAAGATCGTAAGATTTACTTACAAACCAGGTAGACTATAAGTTGAATATTTTAAAAGTTAGATGATGGATTTTGAAGTGGAAAACAGATTTAGAATCCTCGTGACATGCCGGTCCGATCTATCCTACTCTCCACTTGCGCACTGTTGTTTGCGGAAAGTTATATTTTACAAGATAATTAATAAAAATAATGTAAAATGAAATGTTACGTCGTGATCGCCATCGAATTCTGACCCCTGGGCCATACTCACGTAAATTTGGCTTGATCGGGAACCGAAATAAAGGCAAAAACTCGATTTCGACGCGACGTCGTCTGGAGTCAAAGACGCATCCATGGGCAAAATGAATGTGCCCATCGTCATCAGCACCCTCAAGAACCCCGAAACGCAAATTTTCAGAGGGTTGATATTTTTGAGCTGTGCCAAACTCAATCGGATTTGTCCGATTCTTACGCAAACGGCCTCATATGGTGACGCCGGTCGATAAATACCTCAAGAATCTTCATCGTGAGGTACACATTCGACAGATACGTGCGATGGTCGGCAGTGGCGCTGGTGGGGTCTGCAATCGGATGTTTTGTTGCCCGAATACTTCAGATGTTTTAAAACTGACTATATCAACACAGTGTCTCAACACACTTTGTATCCACTCCAATGCCACGCGAAGAAATACAGTGCTCTTAACGGTGTTGGTTTCCCAGGACTCAACCCCCGCTTCAGAAGAAAGCACTGCCCAACTCACAGCCGTGTTAAAATAGATGTTGAGATACTAGAGGTTGAGGAAGTGGTTTCACGGTGGTCAATCAATACTCTGCCCATTTTTGAAGAAACCATAAAGAAAAGCAACTAACCATAGACGCAGTGCTCGAATGCCGGCCTCAACGCGTCACTCGTCTCTTGGGCCTTCTTCTTCTTGGCGTCCTTGCGAGCAGCAGACATGATCTCGCCCAGGGTTAGACCTGCGAATTTAGTATTTCCAGGAGACCAAATCATGCCCACTTTCCCGCAGAACTATTATATTTCCAATCTCTGTTACAGTAGGGATCATGCAAGTTAATCAATACTATAGTAGCAGGCTACGCAATACCGTACCACTGTTGATGGAGAGAATCTTCCAGACGCCACGAGGAAAATAGAAGAAGAGAGCCATTGCTGATAGAGCGAAGGGCACCCACTGAAAGGAATTATTTGGATCAGTGATCAAAGATCAATATTTGGTAGTTCCCACTGAAATTGATGCTTCGTAACGCAAACAATCACCGCAATTCATCAGAATCATTCTAAAATTGAGATATGTTTCAACCATTGCTCAAACATGTGCTGATTTGCAATCCTTCAATGCTATGTCGGAAACTTATTCTAAAAAGAACTCAATTTGTAGCAACTGTAGCATTCTTTGAGCGCAACTATTAGCGAACAATGATGTATCTTCGTATGCTCTCACACTTTACCTGATAGTAGATCATCTCCTTGTTCTGCCTAACAATCGGAGACGAGGGAAGGGACGCGTTCATTGGCACGAAGTATGTATTTTCCACAAAGCAGTAGGACTCCGAGAATTTCTCCCAGATGCCCTGAATAGAGGGAGTGATTACAATGGAAGACTCTTAGTAAGATAGTTTTGGAGGCATGAATGAGCTTCAGCAACAAAAAATCAAATGGGTACAGATGAATGGAGTAAGCGATGAACAGAGGGCGCAAATGTTCAAGTGAGTTTCAAGTACAATACAAATCGACGGAATTCTTTTTAAAATAATGATGACGACATTCCTATGACAAAATGAATAAGAAGCAACGAAGACAGCGAAGACGAGATGCGTCAGTACAGACCACAGCAAGTTGAACGAAGAAAAAGGGCTCATTTGAGTGGCGGTGCCATTTTCGCCTCTCTCTCGCTCTCTCACTTTAGCAACTCTTGAGACCCCGGGTCGGTTGGTAGAGAATGGCTTCAATTTAACTTCGATCCACTCAAAATCTCTCATACGAATGGTGAAACATATTGACAAACTTATTTTTAGTAACTGACAAATGGCGAAGACCAAATAATGATTTCAATACAGAATGAAACATAGTTGAATTCAGTTGATTTTTTTCAAAAACGATTGAGAGGTTGTGTGCAAACCCTTTCGTGACATCCCGGTCACGTCAGAATTTCAAATTTTGATCTCATTCGTTAGCTAAATTAGTAAATAATGCTCAAACTGCTCGATAATGACGAAAAACGACCGTTTTCAGCACCTTAAATGCCTCTCCTCTTCGGGGAATAAAGATATCAACACCGGACCTTCTCAGGGTCCTCGCCAAACCCTTTGCCCACAAAACTTGCAAGCCCGAATTTTCATTTTCGATCTCATTCAGTAGCAGCAAGCGCAAATGTCCCGAAAACTGCTTGAAAATGATGAAAAACGACTGTTTTTGGCACCTTGAGCTCATCTCCTCCTCGGGGAACAAAGATATCAACACCGGACCTTCTCAGGGTCCTCGCCAAACCCTTTGCCCACAAAACTTGCAAGCCCGAATTTTCATTTTCGATCTCATTCAGTAGAAGCAAGCGCAAATATCTCGAAAACGTAGCTAAAACCCTCATTTCACACCGCGTTTCGCTCTCGCGCGGCGAGAAATGACTCGGAGGAGCGCTGCCACGCAAATGAGGATTTTTTCCCTCTCTGACTTGCTGTGCAGACCAGAGAACCGAGCAAGTGAGAGTAGCAACACAGGAAAATATTCTTTCAAAGTTAGCATACCGTCCACTGCGCCGGTGTCCAGCACTGAATCGGCTCGCCCACATAGTTCTTCGCGAAGAGTGTAATGGCGAATCCGAGTAGGAGATAGATGGTGTATACCTAAAGTACGGCAGGATTACGGTAACTCAGTGGCTTTCCGTGATCATGGAAGTATTACTGTAACTGATAGCTTTCGCTAATTACGGTAAGGTTACTGTAACTGATTGGCTTCCGTGATTCATGGAAGTGACTCAGGAACCCGGGGGTGGTGGATAACGTGAGTCATACGGTAGGACCGAATATCGAAGATTGATTATCGATTTTTAAGATACTTACGTAGTTTAGTCGATCGATCGAATCATCATCATGCGTCGATTTAACGTTGGCAATATAGCCGTTGATATTGGCCAACATCCCTGCCTTGTTCCTCCTTCACGGACCGAAGGATAGCGTTAGATCGGAGAGTAGGGGGAGATGAATACTGATAAGAGAAGGAGGGTCTTGTCGAAGGGTTGGGAAGGGAGGAGTGGGAGGAGGCAGAGTTGGCGAGAATCGAGCGATACTAGTGATAAGGCACAGTCCCTGAGTCAGTCTATCGAGCAAGGGAAGGGAGGACCATGGATTTGATCATCAAAATCGCCTCGGCGGTTACGCAAAGGTATTTATTGATTTTAGTTCGGTATAATTATCGATTTTCCAGGCGCAATGAGGAGGATAAAGTTGATAGGCTCAACTTCCAGTATACCTCTTATGCCTACGTTTTCTCTGCTGTGCTGATCATGGGAAAGGTAAATTCCTGACTTAGGCCCAATATTGATCTTTGATCTCTGCAGCAATTCATGGGCGCCCCTCTGCTCTGCTGGACTCCGGCCGAGTTCAAGGTACTGTATTCATTTTTATGGAACATCAAGGGACATACGGTTGTTATCCACCGTGATACTGTAACCGTGATACGGTCGATCAACAAAGAAAAACGCGGCAGTTATCGATTGCATACCTAATTTTGAGCAATCAAAATACGGCAGAGCATCATAGTTATCGACTGATGTACCATAACCTACAGTAATCTTCGCAGGGTGGCTGGGTGCAGTATACACACGACTATTGCCTGATCGAAAATACGTACTGGGTGCCGATGGAGGATCCGGCCCTGCCTCCTCCTGCAGCCAGAGAGAAGTTGGAGCTGCCGTACTACCAGGTGAGATAATACCAACCAAAGTTGGGAACGTGACTCCACATCTCTTCTCACTAGTAAGGTTTTAAAAAGTCACTAAATCATTAGGAATCGACTGGAAAACCACGGGGGAAACCACTTAGAACTTCCAGTATCTCACGGTGCAACGGTTGAGAGGTGGGCTTGAAATGGAGAACAAAAGCGAATAGTTGAACGATCTGTACAAGGTTTTCATTTCGAGAGTACGACATGATCTCATTAGATAGTTGAGGCAAGGCGATCGTGAAACATAGCCCGGCTGAAACATATCCTATCGCTCGTTGAAATAAGATAAATCGCGTTGATCGCCAAGTTGGATAAAGACGAAAATATAGACGAAGAAACCTTCAATTTATTCCCCTTTCAGTGGGTGCAATTCGTGCTCGTTCTTCTCGCTTTCATCTTCATGATTCCCCACTTCATCTGGCGATCTCTCAATTGGACTTCCGGTTCGACACTTTGATCTTTGGTCTCCCTACCAAGTTGATCTTTGATCTCTTCCAGGCGTTCAAGTCCGCTCGATCATCGAATCCTGCATGCAGACGATGGGCAAACCTGCTCAGAGGGAAACGGTAATCTCATTTTTTTCCAGGATCATTTAAGGATGTCTAATGAGCTAGGGATAATGAATTTTGTGTAATTAATAAATGGCAAATAATTAATTAAATAGTTAATTAATTAATTTGAGGTGCAAAAGAAGATCGCAGCTCACATCTATCATTCATTCGAGGCAATGAAGAGCATTGAGCAGCGACACAAGTTCACGATTATGCAGTGAGTTTTCTTTGAATATCTGTCCGAATCATCGTTTACCAACTAATAGGGTTGGCTAAACGATATTCTAAACGTGGCAGGTTTAGCTCCTCTCCCCTAGCTCTTCGCTAGTTGCGAGCGAGAGAGCATGCGGAATGGAGAGAGTGCTTCCGATCTCAGGGGCATGGAGCGCAGGGGAGCTAAACCTGCCACGTTTAGAGTATCGTTTAGCCAACCCTACCAACTAATAATAGTTTTTTTTGTGCGATTATTTGTTTCCCTATTCTTTTCGACCATTTACAACCATGCACGTTGTGTAGCGTGTTGTCTAGTGTCAGGTCCATCATGATCTTAATGCACACATCTCATTCAACAGTCTCAAAATAATACGGTGACAATGCAGTGTTTACTTGAATAGTCTTCACGGTGCGGGTTGATAATTCCTTTGATTTCTACCATTTGCCGCCCCAGATGTATTTTCTATTGGCACGGGACATTTAATTTTCCTTACCTGGCCCCAGGCTCGTTCATTCTTCAAAAAGGTGTAATTTTATGCGCCTTTGTCCGGAGTCTGAGTCAAAGCACATCTATGCGATACAATCACCGGATGAGAAATCTTATCTGATATTATGCGAGGACTGACTCAGAATACAGAATAGAGGATGATGAGTAAGATGGAAAAAAGAGGGCGAGGGATCAACTATAAGTAGAAGATGGCATGAATGGGGGTCGAGAAGTGAATAAATTAAATAATTAATTGATAATTCAGGCGCATCGCGCACGGCCAGACCATCACACTGTACTACATCGCCATGAAAGTTGGTCGTTGTTGTTTTGGCATTAGTGTTGTTGTTTTGACGAAAACAATAATAACAACATCAGGTGCTGTACATCATCAACCTCATTTTCCAAATCACCATCATCCACATTTTCCTGGGCCACAACCCTCTCGCGGTGTTCCGTGAGTTTTTTTCCTTTGACAGATTGACGAATTTCCTCTTTTCTTAATTTAGCACGTATTCTTTGAAAATCATTGAATAGCTCATGCAGAAGTACTAATTCGGAAGCAAATAAATAAGAGTAATCAATAAATTTTATCCAGGCGAGGGAGTGAACAGTGACTGGAAGAACACCGGACTCTTCCCGCGATCGACCATGTGCGATTTCGAGGTGTGATCTTTGATCTCTTAACCGGTTACATTTACGGATAATAAAGTCATGAAATAGCAGACTACAAAGTTGATCTTTGAAATTTGACAATGTGGCAATGAAACTCTAAGCTACGAGTGTTGGACTTGATCTAATGGTTGCAAATACACCCGTTACGGCAACAACTCTACAAAAATGCGATTTTTTTTATCTTTGATCGTTCCAGGTCCGCACGAAAGGAAACATCAACCGGTACTCCGTCCAATGCGTTCTCTCCCTCAACATGTTCAACGAGAAGATCTTTGCTGTGCTGTTCATCTGGTAAGCTCTCATTGTTCTCCTTTCCTACGCTTTGCAGTAATTTCTCTCCATCAAGTAAAAAGTGGACCACTCAGTCGATATTATCGATATTGAGCTATCAATTTTGACAATGGGCAGCCAAAATTTCAACAACTATAAAAATTGCACTCCCTCATGTGAGAAATTATCCATATTTTACAATGAAAATATGCAGTGGCTGATTCTGAAATTTGCAGTTGCTCAATCTGATTCATTTGCCCTTCCAGGTTGTGCATTCTCCTCTGCATCACGATCGCCAATACAATGCACTGGTTGACGACGATCTACAGTGCGTCGAACAGAAGGAATCTCGCCGTAAGAATGCTCAAGAGCCAGGTACGGAGCCTCTCGATTTACAGACGGGATTGAAATGACCCTTGACCCCCCCCCCCCAACAGTAGGAGGGTTTCGTTTTCATCTGATTATAGCTAAAGTGGGGGTTCTTGGATAAGTCAAGTGGAATGCTCTAGTGAGGAAGTGGGCGATACGGTAGCCTTTGGGCCGATCGATTCAGGGTGATGTTCTTTGGACCCATATTTCTCGCTGTTTCCTTGCATGCTACGAATTCACCTAGTTTCAGACTCCGCCTAATATCAGAGTGCATTCGTAATTTCAACTGATTGATGAAATGATTCGGTGCGCTCCGAACCTGTCAAATTGTGCGTATTCATCGTTTTCCCGATTCCTCCCTAACGATAAGAATTTCCTTCCTCTCCGAGATTCAAAGTCGTATCTATCGACCAATAATCTCGTTTGCAACACTCTTCAATTTCTACTCCTATCAGCACAGGTCTCTTAATTTTGTGCGCTTTCTCATCAGATCTGACCAATGAGATAGTAGGCGAAATGAAGAGACTTTTTCGTGCTATCCTTATCAGACAATAGAGAATAATCCCCTTCCCTCGAGCAAATGCTCGACTTTCAATTACATACATTGTCCGTTATCGGCCTTACAATACGAGCTAGCAAAATGTATGAGGGACCGCTTCGCAATAAATGATCGCTTCAAAACAAGTCCAAGAAACAATCAACAAGCTTCGCACAAAGCCGGAGGTTCCCGTCACAGTCTCTTCATTGAGTGTCATTTTCATCGTGGAATAACTGGAGTTATCGTGAGAATATTTTCCATTCCACTAGTAGCTGACCTTTGACGAACGTTCGAGGGGGGGGGGGGGGGGGGGGGGGGGGGGCGGAGAAGGGAAGAGGCCGGGAGGAGGCAGTAGATCAACTGCCCTCCTCCCCTCTCCCTCTCTCCCAGACAATTGATATCTTGCTAACCAGCACATCTCATTTGCTGAGCATTTCAAACGCACGATACGATTCTTGGTATGGGGAGTCTCGGGCCGTTAATTCCCTTACAACCATCTATGTATTATCAACCTAATCATAAAAGAGACCATGAAACATTGATAGACTCGTATCAGTCCTTCCTTGTCGATACACTGTTCCAACCTGGGGAAGGCAAATGATCATCTTCCTCCCAAAGAGTCTCTCGTATCTCTGACCTGCTAGAGACTATTCGGAATGGACAGAGTAATACTCCATGCATTATCATTCCCGTGTTTGTACACACATTAGCCAGCCTTCCCCACAGTCTCCCTTTACGGCCTCGAATCATTATCAATTTGGAGAGAGATGGCAATGGAGTGAGATGATACGACGAGATTATTATCATTCCGTTTGCCGCGTAGCAAAGGAAGGAAAGAGTGAATGCCATTAGAGGGGGACTAGGGACTGAATATGAGATTGCAACTTTGCTTGAAATTCCAATAGTCTCGTTCGCACTAGAATCCAATTATTATTTTTGTCCTGGGTAATAACAGGGATGGAAAAACGAGTTACCGTACTCCGCATAGACTACTCTATTTGCAGGGTATCGATCAGAACACGCTGCGCATCGAGCGAGCGGCGGAATTCTCGGATGACTCGTTGAAGAAGGTTTATTTTAAGTTATATTTTATTTTTATTTGTGTTTTTTTTTTTTTTTTGAAAAAAGTGAAATTATCATTTAGGGCGAGCAGAAGGCCCTTATCGAGCACGAATCAAATGCTTTCGAGCAGTTTGTCGAGCTGACGCCCGATCAGGTGAAGATTCTTTTCATCTAAAATGATTAACTTGCGAAATATTTCACATATCGAAAAATGAGATGAGGTACTGTAATTCCCACTAATCAATCAATACCTCAATATCAGGCTACCGTAATCAGACTAATCACGGCTAACGCCGGAGAGATCGTCGCAAGTGGAGTAGTGAAGGAGTTGTACAACGTCTTCAACAAGAGAGAACTCGATAACTAATTATAGATTGTATGACGAATGTTTCCCTGTTTTGATGAATAAAGATATTTTAACATTTTTAAAATAGAGTAGGAAAGGACACGTTTTTCTTCTGTTATTTTTATCAAGTACGCCACAGCACACGCATTAGTCCACGCACACGCAGTCATTAGTTTCTGTGAGGGATGCAGTCAATTTCATTGTTTTTTATTGAAGGAATACCAGAGGGCTCAAAACATTGAAATTCTGAATAGTATTTTAAGGAATCGATATTCCGTTCTCTCGGCGCCAGGAGACCCGCGAAAGAGTTTCGGAAATTGAGAAACTGCATGTGTTCCCTTGTCCCTGCGTTTTCGCCTCTCATTCAAATCACTTTGCCTGCTACTAGGAGCCTCAGAGTACCGATCAAGCAGCCAATTATTGCGATTTTAAATATTTTTTTACTATAATGCCCTCTATCATTCCTTCCTATTTAATACCCTGTGGTGCTCCTTCCCTCTCTATAATATTGAGAGTCATGGTCAGGATCTGACGAAGCATATTATTGAATTGATATTGAACCTGCTTTCACTTATAGATTTGCCTACGATTCACATAAGCTTCCGCGTCTCGCGTTTATCGATTTGTATTTTTCGTCGAACTATTTGCATCCATAAATTATAGATGGTGAGAGCAAGAAATGTATCCAAGACTTCAAATGTGGAAGGAATTAGCAAGATGGTCAAAGGAGTACAGAAGAAACGCCCTGACAAAGTTGTAAGAGTTTGTTTCGGAATCAAAACCGAAAATTGAGGAATCCGGCTGTAATTGCACTATATTTAGAAAGTTGACAAGGATGTGAACACAATAAATAGATAGGGAACTCCGATTGATTGTTTTCAACGATAATATTAATTCTATAATAGGACACAAGTTCGAGCAAATATGTTATTGAGATTTACGCTTCTGAGTCAGCTATGCTATTCCAGAAACCGAATGCCAAAGGAAAGGATTTAATATCTCTACTTCCGAAAGATTGCTTGGACGCTGTGTTCACGTTGCTTAATCAGTTAGTTTATTTAAAATATATACTCAAGAAAAATGTAAGTATCAAGATAAATCATATTTTTTTCAGAGACGAGCTAGACGAACTCTCTACAGTCAGCCAGACTTTCAATGCAGTGGCAACTTCTGTTCGTCCTCGCGCAGTCAAGAGACGATTTTACAATCTCACTATCCATCAGGTACGATTAGAGTTCTCTTATTGGAAAATTTTCCGGATTTCCAATAGGTCTTACAAGGAGATTAGGCTGCTCTCGCGACGAGAGAGTGTGAAGAATGGGGAGACTATTGGAAATCCAATAGTGTTATTGGAAAATCATTTTCCAATAAGAGAACTCTAGGTACGATTCATCCTGCTTACATACAGGATGAAATTTACCTTCCAATGCAATTTCAGCGCAGCTCAATTCAAATAAATGCTGCTGTGAAGAAAACCGCTCCTCGACATGATAATTACTTGCCAGACTATTTAATGTGTATAAACACAAGCTTCAATCGTGGATCGAGGCAACTGCCTAAGCGATTCGCTAAGCCGGAGAGTCTTCCAGAACGGTTGAAGAACTTCGTACGTCCCCTTCTCTATTTAATTTACTCATATCGCATGATTATTGAATTATCTTTTTTCACACTGTTTTAGGTTGATCAATCTACGTTATCATTTGGTAACATTAAACCTTGCCCAAGTTTAGTAAGTGATCATCTCGCGAATATCCTGCAAACATTTATGCTCTCCTTTGAAAGCTTAACTTTTGACTCGGTGAGTATTTTCATTTAAAGAAACTCCTTGTGATCAGCTTTTTGTAATTTTTACCATTGAGTTTTTGCAGAGGGCTTACTAAATATAAAATTTCAGGTCTGCATCGATTCAACATTCATCGATATTTTCAAAAATATTAGATCAGTTCCCATGACTTCCATTAAATTTGAACGCTGTGTATTCGACAAAGAACTTGGAGTCGAGGAAAAGAGAAGGTATAGTCGAAGTATCTATTTTATCAGTTTGAAAATTAATAATAATAATAACAATGATTTATCTACGGCCGAAGCGCATCGATACCGTGACAATTAGGGGTAGTGATGGTATGCGAGCCGCAAAAAAATTAAAAAAATGAAAATTGTCCTTCATTTTATTCTCTAATTATGCACTGAAACCATTTCTATTTGCAAAAACTTTATTTTCTTTTTTTAAAAGTTTTCCAGAAACACTTAATAATTAAATTTTTTTTACAGGTTTGCGAACGATATCATCGAAGCGAAACCGAAAACGTTGATAATCTTCTTCCCTCGGAAGGATGATGCGAAAATGTTTGGCGAATCATTCATCTTGAAATACGCTGAATCCGTAGAACACCCTAAGCTTACACTCAACGAACACCTCCATCCCGACTCCGAATATATCACGGTTGACTGTTTGTGGAATGCAATAGCTATAATCTCAGTCATTTTAGCCTATTTCTGTCAACCGTGGCATGATGCCTATTCTTTCTCGATTCCAATACCTTCACACAAGGTCCATTTTGATCGAGCCGAGCCTCCTTATTGATATGATTTTGGTGAATTTTTCTTTATATTATTTGTATCCAACTCAACGCTTGCATTGATTCTCTCAGGATCGATTGAGTGCAATGGATGGTGGGAAGATGACATGGAATATTGCTATTTCTGCGATTTTTACGGAACAGATTCTTGCAAGGATCGACAGAACACAGGTATTTATGAAACAATATCGATCGGTACAGACTGTATGTGTGGAATAGAGCTCGAAATTCGGGAAATCGTTTCTTATTTTCGCACACTCTCTATCTCGAGTCTCCAATTTGGTTTCGAGTCCGAGTTAACCAGCCCGAGTCCGCCACAGCTACTAACAATTAATCTCATATTTACAGTTTACTGTAGTTTTCAAAGACCGTCCTCGCTGCCAGTATGTATATATCGAGACGGCACATGCTGAGATTAGAATTGCTGAGATTAGTGTCCGCGACTGGAATGATGATCGACATGCAACAGTAGCATTATCGTAGATCGATAACCCCACTGATGAATATGTCGATTCTTATGCTTCCCTAGGTCCGTTCAACTCATTTATCAGAAAAAAGAGAGTTATACATGTAGAAATGTTAAATTTCGATTCAGTTTCTTTTGTTTTCGTTTATTTTATTATGTCGATAAAGATGTGTGAATGTGAGCCCCGTGATCATGTGGTGAATGAACAGAGTCATAAAAAGGAATTCTTCTGAATACATGAAATTGACTAATTGTAAATAATTTTGCACTTTTAAATCATTGGCATCGCTTCGGTTATATGGAGGAAGAAGCCCCGGTGATCCTTGTTGTTTTTTTTAAATCATCAAAAATCAATTTTTAAAAAATAATTTAAAAATCAACAAGGATCACCACGGTCTCTTCGTCTATTTGACTGAAGCGATGCTTACCCCTGGATTTAGTGAGAGTTCTTCACATATCCACAAATTTTGATGATCGAGCGACGTCTGCTTTTAACGCCTCACTAAACTACTCGTTCACAATTCTTCATGAATCACAGCTGAATCACAACTGATCATCGAACTCACAGCTCCCAAAGGGGAGATCGTCGCAAGTGGAATCGTGAAGGAGTTGTACAACGTATTCAACAAGAGAGAACTCGATAACTAATTACTGATTAGTTGTCAAGATATGTTTATCACAGGTATCGCGAGAGATTGAAGCAACCCAGGAACTAGTTTTTTCAAACTCAATTGAAATCAACCAAATTATGATGGTTGCATACCCTGGGGACGAGAAATTTTTGTGTCCGGTCAGAATGTCCGATAGCCGTCTTTTAGGGATTTCCCGGTTCTGGAGCCGGATATGACGTATCTCAGCTCCCAGATGAGCTAGACACTTTTTCAGCGGCTCAAAAAATCCGCAAAAATATAACAAAAAACTTTTATACGTTCATCAAACCTGTAAAATCACATTTGGAAAAACTAAAAATGAAAAACTGATTTTATAGTGAAAATTTAATTTTTCCTGAATTTGTTAGGGGGCATTCCCCGGAATTTTATTGCAGAATATGAAATTTAGAGTTCATATATATAAATTTAAAAAATAAAAAGTGGATGTTTGAGGGGGTTGAATTTCACAATTTAGCTCCGAACTTCGAAAAATCGTATTTTCGTGAAACATGATTTTCTTGATATGCCCTCCAAGAGCTATACCAAGCAATTTAAATCAACTAAAGTATGGTGGACACATACCCTGGTGACAAGAATTTGATGTGTCCGGTTAGAATGTCCGATAGCCGCCTTTTAGGGATTTCCCGGTTCTGGAGCCGGATATGACGTATCTCAACTCCCAGATGAGCTAGAGACTCGTTTTAAGAATCATTCTGCTTCTCAGAACGAGTAATTAATATCCTGAGAGATTTACGAAAATCGACCACCATTTACACTTTTCATACCAAAAAGACACTTTTTTCTGATGACCCTAGTTTGACCCTCTGCCGCTGCAAGGGTGAATTTTCTGAGACGCTAGTTTTAGAGCAGAAATATTACAAAACCATCAATTAGTCATTTCCCAAATTTTCAGAACATTTGCTTTTCTCTTCAGTATGTTGTGATCGATTTTCTGAGGCACATTCAGTTTGAAGAGGATCCTCTTCACTTGAAAAATTGAAGAGGAATTCTTCAATTTTTTCAAAAGCATGGAGTAATTTCCGAACTCAGGCTAACAATTGATTACCCTAACCATATTATCGTCGCGAAATTTTAGACCTGTAGGTCCGATAGTACGAGAAAATGGAAATAGTCATCAGAAAAAGTGTCTTTTTGGTATGAAAAGTGTAAATGGTGGTCGATTTTTGTAAATCTCTCAGGATATTAATTACTCGTTCTGAGAAGCAGAATGATTCTTAAAACGAGTCTCTAGCTCATCTGGGAGCTGAGATACGTCATATCCGGTTCCAGAACCGGGAAATCCCTAAAAGACGGCTGTCGGACATTTTGACCGGACACAACAATTTCTCGTCCCCAGGGTATGCAATCATTATAATTTGGTTGATTTCAAATGAGTTTGAAAAAACTAGTTCTCGAAGGTGTACTTTTTGCTACATTCTCTCGCGATACCTATGTTATATGATATACCAAAGACGCTGTTTCGATTCGTCCGATCAGCCTGAACTTCTGATCTGAAAGTACCTTCTGGCAACTGATCTTCTGAAGGGCAAAGTCTCTCTTGATATTATGATAAGTGCATCCGATTTGTCTAGTCTCCAGATCGGAATCCCCCGTGGAAACTCGGTATATAAGGGAGGCTCCTCTCTCCCCTCCATCATTCTATGTCTCCCGCTGTTTCCCTTCTCTGTTCATCCCGTGAAATCTCCGATGAGCCTACCGCTATTCTCTTTTCCCAGTCTCCAGCGTTTGATTTTGCTATTTCTAAAACTATGCAACTGCAAAAGCTATCTGCATTATATTTCAAACAACATGCTCCATCACAAAGTGCCTTCCCATTCCCTTGAACTACTACACATAGGTGATCGAACCCGTCACATCTTCTGTCATCTCCCGCTGTTCTCGCTTCAAATGTCATTCTTATTTAAGAATTCTTGCGAATTGTACATTCTTTCCATTTGATTTCCATGTGGGTGAATCCTAAGTTTAACACTTTTGCGATTTTTATTACTATTAAACCCTCTGGCATCCCTTCCCTCGCACCAATAATATGGAAAAGGAAGGACATGCTCGGAAGACGGATATTATTGATATTCATATTGAGCCTGCAGCTAACAGCTGGTCATATCCCACCTAGCGTTGTCTTACGACTGTAAAATCGCTTGACGTGGATACACCTTTACCTTTACCTATATATTGAGTCTGCAACCATAGCTTCCACTTGAATATTTGTCTAGGATTCATATAAGCTGTCATGTTTATCGATTTCCATCATTAGCCAATTTATCTATCTTAATGTGATTGCAGATGGTGAGAACAAGAAATGCATCCAAGGTTTCAAATGTGGAAGGAATTGGCAAGAATTCAAAAGTTGTGCTGAAGAAACGCTCCGTCAAAGTAGTGAAGGTTCGTTTCGGAGAACTTATTACAGAATTCAAAATCGATATAAAATTCGCGAATCCGAGCTGTAGAGTTTTACTTTGTTTGGAACGTTGACAAGGGTGTGAACATGAAATAAAATTAGCGTGGAATATAATTTCTATAACATGTAATCTCCAATTGGGTATTTTAGCGATAATATTAATTATTTTCTAGGAGACTAGTTCGAGCAAAGAAGTGATTGCCAAAGTTGTTGCAAAGAAGATTAAGGGGTCGAGAACTAAGGTGTGTATAATATTAATTTCATAGATATATGTTCTCATTTCTTTACTTTAAAAAATATATATTAACTACTTTTAGAAACAAAAACAAGATGATCAAAGAATGGAGGAAGATGAGACGGATTACACATTTAAGAAGCCTGTTGTGATAGGAAAGGATGATTTAATATCTCAACTTCCCAAAGATTGTTTGGACTCGGTGCTCACCTTTCTTAATCAGTAAGTTTTAATATTTTCTCAGGATAAATGTAATATATTTTCAAATATATATCATAAAGGACAAATCTTGTTTTTTTCAGAGACGAGCTAGACGTTCTGTCCAGAGTCAGTCAGACTTTCTATTCAGTAGCAAACTCTGTTCGCTCTAGGGCAGTCAAGAGACGGTGCTTCAATCTTACTGTTTCTCAGGTACGATAATGGGGTGTGTTATGATAGATGCATGCTTGGTAGACTATGCTTTCGCTTACGTACAAATACTACGTTCTGTAAAATTTCAGTGTAGCGAAAAGAAGATAAATGCTGCTGTGATAACCGCGGATCCTCAAAGCAAAACTCATTTGCTCGGCCGTTTAATGTGTATCAGCACGTATTTTGGTCGCAAGACGAGCCAACAACAGCCTATGCGATTCTCTAAATCGCAGCCTCTTCTAAAAGGCTTGATTGATTACGTACGTACCTTCACCTACCCATTGGAACACTTTACAAAATCATGTGGAATCTACTGCAATCATACAATTCTAGGTTGACACAGCTTCTGTTGGGGCCAATTATATTAAACCTTGCCAAAATATGATAATGGAGCATCTTGCTGATCGACTCTACAAATTTGCATTCTCCTTTGACTGCTTCAGCTTTGACTCGGTAAGTCAAAAATTGCTATAATCAATAATTTAGTTGGCGAGTTATTGTATGAAAAGTCTTTTATCTTGAGGCCAATCTAAAATTGCAGGTCTGCATTGACAATCGATTGGTCGATTGTTTCACTAGTGTTAGATCACTTGCAATGAAATCAATCAAGTTCAAGAACTGCGTATTTGGCAAAGAGCTCGACGATGAAGAAAAGCCAAGGTACTGGCAATTATATTCCATCCTTCCGAATTGTAAAATATTTTGTTTTATTATTTCCATTGACTTTTTTTTACAAAGGATTGAAATTGGATGTGGAACACAATATTAGTATACCATATAATTCAATCAAATTAAAGTTATTGAAACTACAGGTTTGCCAACTTCGTAATCGATGCGAAACCAGTAAAGCTGATAATTGATTTCCGTATGAAGAGCGATGGTGATTGGTTTGATGAAACGTTTGTCCGGAGATACGCTAATGCCGTAGTGCATCCAAAACTTATCCAAGAATGTAGTTATCTTTACGACGATGATGGCGAGTTCGTGGATTGCAAGGTAAACAATCAATTTCTTCTATCAAAACATCATTGCATTTTCAGAAAATCACCGTACAACAAGATATGGTGCCTGTCCTTTCTCGATTCGATTATCTAGAATCAGAAGCAATCATGCTCAAACCGGCCCATCTTCTCGATATGATTGTGGTACATTTTTACTTTTTATTTTATTTATTTATTTTTTTCTATATTTTAAACAACTGAACACTCTTACAGAATCGGTTGGCGATGAATAGAAAGGCGAGGTGGATTGTTGCCGTTTCCTCATCATTCACGGATCAGATTCTTGCAAGAATCGATGGAGCACAGGTATCTCAAAAAGAAAATCATCACTAGGCGACTGAAGTAGATACATTAGTGCAATGTTCAGCTCAAATTCCGGAATATAAAAGATCATTAAAAGTAGATATGTTTTCTATCCAAATCAATCATGTTATCATGGTCAAGGGTTCGAATCTAGATTCCTTATCTGTTCAATTTTTGAAAAAAAAAGTTTGAGTGATAATGACTATTAACGTATCACATGAATTATATTATTTTTCAGTACACTCTGGACAATTTCAACAATGGCGATTTCATCATCAAAGGAGAATTGATGAATGCTAAAGTGAGAACCTACACCTCTGAGAACACACTAAGAGCTATCGTCGAAATAAAATCAGTCCGTGATTCTCACATGGAAGTCGATGATTCCGATGAGCGAAGCGAAGATTATTCTGATGAAATTGACGAGTTTCATTGGTAATAGTATCTTATTTTTAATCACATTTTGTATTGTATTCGTGCATATTTTAATCACAGTCCGTATTGTCCTTGTCTCCTTTGATCATGATAAATTTTCGACATTTTACACATCATTTCGAATATCGGTGTCACATTGTTTCAATGGAATGATAGAAGGTAGGACGTACTGTGTTCGATCATGTATCATATGAACAGTTGCGAGAATGAAAACGTTTTTAAAAAGTTTCATAAATGCATATGTTAATGAAGAAGGGGTCTCAAATCACAGCATTCTATACCGACATTCGTATTCTATACCATTCTATATTCATTCTATACCGACATTTTGTATTGTATTCGTGCATACCCTTTTCTGGATAGAGCAGTTTGACCACAACTCTATCCAGAAAAGGGTTGTGGTCAAACTGCAAACTTGAAATATGAAATGTTTCTGAACCTTATCCCGATTCTCATTCTGAACGGTTGAAACCCGGATAGGTTTCAGGAACATTTCATATTCAAATATCGATTTGCAGTCCGATTACGGTGTGGTGGAAAAATTCAAATCTTAATCCCATTGTTCACCCTTTTCTGGATAGAACAAAGTGGGTCAGAATGCTGTGAAATAGATAGTTAGATTGGTACCAGTCGCTTGCTTGTTAAATTAATCTGGTCGGTATAGCGAGAGTAAGTATAGCGTCGTTTCCTCCCAGATTCGAAAACAATATTTTGTTGGCCGATCGACTTATTTTTGTATTTCAATGTTTCGCTTCCTCAATCGACGTGATGGTTCACGAACTAAAGATGATCAGAGGAATGGGTGAGTTTTTTGTCTTAGTATATTTCGTTTGTTGATAAAAAAGTAAAACAGGTGGAAAATAGCATGCCTGTTTTACATTTTTTCTTCCAGGAGCAGGCGAAATCAACAGACTGGTCATCATTTCGAGTCAAATATTCACCCCTTCGGAATTCAGCAAGTCAATCTATCCCACAGTGGCTATTCCACTCGCCCTACGATTTCACAAGAGAATCCTTCACATTCAATAAGGCGATCGGCATCACGGAATTCGACCAATTCCAACAGCCCGCCTGTCCGATTTGCCACGTTGTCGGCAATTTCTCCAAGCAGACCAATGAGAGGACGACCACGGCAAACATTTCGGTGAGAACGGCTGAATAGTCAACAATCTGGCGTGTAGAGCTGACTGTAGGGTTGACTCGTAAATCCCCTATTTCAGTACGCAAACTGGCAATTTCGAGGAGAGCTCCAGCGAATCGGAAGAAGAAAATCGGCCCATGATGATGGAATCAGAATCCGATGATGATCTTCGAATTGGGTCGACTGCATACTCGATGTCCGGTCGTTCCCCGCCTTCCAGTCGTCAACCGTACAACATCCGGCATCGACCTCGAGAATCTGAACGTATTCCTAGAAGGAGTGCGAATCGCGTGGGCGCTGCCAGCGGGTGGAGGAGGTGAGAGCTGGCTTACCCGAAAAGTTTGTAGATTTAGAACATTCAATAGCCATTCACGATACGAAACTAGTAGCATCTACAACTCTGTGAATAGCACCAGTTTTTGCAACATCCACAAACTAATGAAAGTGTATAAACGGCATTCAGTTACCCTGCTCTGGTTCGCCTACTCGAGGACCATCAACGAGCTGCGGAGGAAATATTGCGCAGGCAGCGCGACGCGACATCGTGGCTGATGCAGTCGACGTTCGTTCATGATCTGTCGACGGGGCTGCAGCAGATGCAGCAACAACAGAAGCGGGAGCTGCAGCACGTGCAGCATCGACATGAGGATGGACTTGAGGCGTTCTACGCGAGCCATCGAGAAGAGTTAATCAGCCGAGCGACGCGCGAGGAATTGGCTAGTATGCGCAGGTAATGACTAAAAATGAAGATAAATATATACCTACTTCCCGAGTATGGTTTGAAAACAATCAAGCCCAACCTTACAAAAATTCTCGTTCCAGGGCTGAACATATTCTAACGATTCTGCAACGTAAACAACGCGAGAGATTTGTAAGCCAAAATCGACAGCAAGCAGCGGATTTTTATCGAGCTAACGAGGACGTTCGAAGGAGGATCGATAATAGCATATTGTTAGCAGAGAATCACTCGATTATGAGATCGACGACCAGATCTGTTTCTAATGCGAATACGCCGGTTAGACAGACTCACTCTACCTCGTTGAGAGGAACTGAGTTCTCTAATTTTGGGTTAGTTTTTGACCTGTATCTAGATTAGGACACGGCTCATAAAAAGGGGAAATATTGTGAACTTTTATATTTTCAGCCGTCCCTTCGCTGTTTCAACAATAGCTCCGGAAAGCGAGCGAGCCTTCTCAGTTCCGGCGATGCCACCGCAGCAGTTAGATACGAGAGCTATGCGCGACTCCTATGCGCGTCCCGGCACTCCGCGACCTGCACAAATGAGCGTCCCTAGCGTTCCGAGCCTCCCGTTGTCATACGAGCGTCCCTCAACAGGGAGGACAGAAGATTCGCTATTGATGATTTCACCGCGTCCGGATCCGCGTGCCACGCGTCAGTTGGACCCGCATATAGTGCGTGACTCATTATCTCCACCCGGAGCGCCCGAAAGCGTACATGTTAGTGGCAGGTAATGTAACACTTTATTTTTAAATAAAAAAAGTTGTGCCTACTACGTTTTTCACAAAACTTGACAAATAAATTGTACGCGCATATGGGGAAATTGACGACTAACCGAAAAGGCGCCCGACCACACCAAATGCTTATAAGTACGTTCAAATAGAGTTTCTTCGCTCCAAAATTGTTTTAATACTTCCTAGCAGTTGATTTTAGCCGGTTACAATGAAAAACATAGAAAAGTATTGATTTGATGCATATAAATCTAACATAAACAATTTTAGTGCGCGGAATTTCGATATGTCCGGACTAATTAAAAAACGTAGTAGCAACCTTTGTAAATGGCACAATACGATTTGCAATATCAATTTGCTTCCAGCGATGCGACGAGCACGTCACCGTCCTTCTCCCTTATCAGAAATTTTCTCACATTCAGAGAAGAGGCGGCAGGTGAACGCCGTTACAACGATTCCGAGTACGAAAAGTGAGTCCTGATTTTAATGTTTTTCATTATATTCAAATTGTAAACCAATCCTGGAATTGCATTGCTATTTGCAGCTACTCACCACGGAACCCCAGAGATTCACTGGAAATGATCTTCGGAACGGACGATGATTCTTCCGATCGCCAACTCTTCCCGAGTGCCATTCAGATCGATTTTCCGCCTGCACAGCCTGCCTCCGTATCTCGTCCCGAAGCACCAGAAAGTGTGCATGTTAGCGGCAGGTATGGACGAATAGTTTCAATTGTTGAGTGCAAGATAACTTTAAATTATTAACCAATTTACGGCTCGCGTTTTGCGATAGTGGTACACGGAAGTGGGAACAGTAGCAATTGTGAAACGAACTAACTATTGCAATTTGCAGCGAACAGCCGGTAAGTGATTCCCTGGAAGCAGCGTATCGGAGAGAAGAGGCGGAGGACGAAAGCCGACTGTTCCTTGCTCGTCCGCATCCGCGAGTAACGCGTCAACCTAATCCGCGTCCGGCGCGTCCGAGTGAACTCGCTGTACCGGTACTAGGGCCTGCCGTGCAAATGTGGGTTGAATATCTGCCAAAAATAGACAAAAATTGGAAATTTTTCAGAAATTCCGGTGCCTTTCTCGATTTCTTCCATAGCCCTCCCGGATCTCCTCCGCCTGCATACGTGTTTGGCGATCCGAATCCCGTTCCCGTTGTCCGCGCCCCTACTCCAATTCCATACGCGTCGAGCGCGGCTGCCGCGTCGCCGCTCGCCGAGCATAAGCGGATAATTCGCGAGCTGAGGGAGGAGAACAATGGGTAATCCTTATAATTTAATCATAGGAAGACGATCCAATTTGGCTACTTGATTTAAATGGCATCAACTTTTGGTGGAATTAATATCTCCTTTTTTTATTTACAAAATATTGTGTATCTTCCTTCTAGAAACGTGCCGCCCATGTCTCGTTCGTGTCGCGTCTGTTTTGTCGATGAGCCCCTTCGACGTTCTGTTTTCATCGCCTGCGGACATGTGGTAATTAAATAATTTATTATATATATAATTATTTAATATTTAATATTATTATTCAATATTTAAATAATTAATCATCAAATTGAAGGTGTGTCGTGCCTGCGCCGAGCAACTCGCATCAGATGCAATCGCTGAGGAGAAATCGATCCTTTGCCCATTCTGTAGATCAGAAACGACCTTCGTGAACCTGCGAGAGGATACGGTCAACGAAATTGATAAATAATAATTTAACGTGTTTGAATTATCTGCCTCATGAATAGCAATATTTCAAGGATAAACTATTATTTTATGACGCGATTGTGAAAACGTAAAAATGTACAAAATTGTTGTTTGAGCATCAACTGTTTCTCATTATTTTCTTCTGGCTTCTTCTTCTTTTGATTGAGTAAATTGCGCCAGTTCCCCTCTGGCTGCCCTGCTATCGTGTCCATTCCCCCGAACGCTAGTAAATTGAGACTGGAGCCGTCCGATCTAGGATACCAGGCAATTTGTTTAAATATTTACCATGTCTCTGATAAGAGCTCACTTCGCTCTCTGCAATGTCATCGAGCCAGCGCAACGTCGAACAGCGATCAGAGCAGATGAGGTTATTCATTTATTCTCGTTTTTTTCATTCAATATACACACCTTGTAAACTACGAAAAATTGCTAAATATATGTTACCAAAGCGATGAATAGCAACAATGTTTTATCAGTGCTTCTAATTCCGTCGATGAAGCAGGAGTGGCCGGGAGGGCGATGCCCCGTGATATGCAGGACGTCTACCAGTCGATGCGACAGCATCTCCAGCAAATGCAACAACCCGACTATCAGGTTCGGCTGCAGCGTACATAGCGATTTCATCAAACTCCGTTCTTTTCTAAAAATACCTTGAGTACGGGATGATCTTTAGATACTTTCCTATATTTTTGATCGAAACATCGATAAATAACCCTCTACTTTCAGGTCGACCTAATGCAGCAATTGCGTGATCAGCTAATGATGCTGAATCACATCGAAGAGCTGAGTGGGCTGAGGGAGGAAATTCGGGACAATGGTGGACAGAGGTGAGTGAGCTTGTGGTACCTCTACTGTCATTTTCGCTTACAAATGCTATTTCGCGCATATCCGATGTCACTAGAAATGGTATTACCGGAACCGAACCTGTAACCTTAGCTTATGGTTTAGGAGGTTTCCCTGATCAACAAATATATTACAGACAAGGGGTCCCTATTCCGCCTTTCCCGGCTCGATATCAGGATCCAAATCTCGAGGAGGCCGATGATGAGGATTCTGATTTGGAAGAGGGAGAACCTATGAAACTACGCGAGCATGCTGCCGAGCTGAGGAACGAGAACGACCAGAGGTCTGAATTGTTGACTTTTTCTTTGAAATTATGGTGCTAGGCGAGGAATTCAATGTGAGAAGAGATCAAAAATAACATGGTTATCCCGTTTTCAGTTCATCCGCGTGCCTTCGCTTCTCACGCGCCTGTCGCATATGCCACGCGGACGCGCCGCAGAAGAGATCCGTCTTCTCCCGATGCGGTCACGTTGTGTGCAGTGACTGCGCGGATAAGGCTACGAAGGATATTCGTCCTCCTTATAAAGAAGAGTGTCCGGGGTGTCCCGTTAGAGGCGGCTATGTACATCTCTATGAGGAGAAGAGGAAAGAAGAAAGGTGAATACTTTTTTTGCGTTTGAAACAGTAATTAAAGAAGGTGTCCCACAAATATATGGCTAAGTGAGATCTCGATGTGAGATGGTGGGTCGATGTTACCCGATAGCACTTTCGAAACTCCCAAGTCATCATTTTTCGTTTGAACTGAGTTATGATCAATTGGCTGACCCTGAAAAGCAGGCAACGAGCGAGAGAGCGTGTGGAATGAGGAGAGCGTCCTTCTTTTTTCCTCACTTTGCATAATCACTCGCGCGGTTCGTGGGACGCCTTCTTTAAGAAAATTGTATTTGCTGAGGTAACCGAATGCATTTCAGTGCCACGTCCGAAGAATTCTCCCGTGCCTGTACTATCTGTCTCACTGATTCTCCACGTCAGAGGGCGGTATTCCCCAATTGTGGCCATGTTATTTGTCTCGCGTGTGCGCAACAGTTGAGGGCAAAGTCAATGGATGAGAACGAGGCAATGAAATGCCCTTTCTGTCGATGTGTTCATAGATGGATATGTAAGCTAGATGAGAAGATTGTTGAGACGACGCAGGAATGAACTCAATTATTGAACGAATTCTTTTGCGTCGCCACTTTTTCCTATTTATGCATTGTTATGAATAAATGATTATTTTTAATTTTTTTAAATTTGTTTGAGCTAATACTGACAAATATGTCTCGCACAATAAAATAAAATGTTTCATGATAAGTTCACTAAAGTATGAGATCCATCAATTTCCATTGCATTGCAAAAAGTTCTTTCGACATCATTTATCGTATGTACAATGCACTAGTGGGAGAGATTGACTGTCGTTTGGTTGTGAATATTCGAACACGAGTTGAGATTATGTACAGTTTCTTGGTCGATTGAGGACTCAGATCTTGAGTTGCTTCCTGTAATTAAATTGAGTACAGAAATGGCAGAAGTTTGGGCTCAGTGATGAACCGAAATAAACAAAAAATGCCCAAAATATGAAAAAGTATAACCTGATGAAGGTGGACACGAGCTTGAATGGTCTCGTCTCGTACTCGAGGTACAATTCCTTTAATTATATAAATAATTAAAATTTAATCTAAAAATTACTTTACCTTCGAGATGGTCACTTGGTCGTCGACCATCCGATTGAGCAGCGCCACACAGACGATCGCAGCTGCAAGGAGGAAAGAGATCAAAGATCAAACTACTCTGCTGGTTAGCCCTCTAAATGGGGGGGGGGGATACGGAGAGACTACCAAAAATCAACGGATAAAAGGTGAAAAGGTGAAAGCGGAATAGATTGGAATATGTTTCACCTTCTAGCTATCTGGCTCACGTAATGGTAAAATCAGATTCGTGCGCTGTCGGTATACACAAATAAATATGCATGCTACTCGTGTTCGAAAAATATAGACCAATGCGTTGGAGATCAAAGACCAAAGATCAGAGTTCAAAGATCAATCTCGCTCACCCCTCACTCCGGACCTTCCCGTGATCGCTGCAAACGCAGTCGATTCCATCTCAATGTTGCGGACGCCCAGCGAGTGGATCGTCGAGAGGAAACTTGAAAAGATCAAAGATCAACTCGCCAAATTCATTCAGGAATGTGCTAGGAATGAGGGTAGGCCAGCACAGTTACAGAGTTCGAGATCAGAGATCAAAGATCAAAAACCAAAGATCAAAGATCACCACCTCAATTTCTGCTGCTCGTCGTACTCGCAGAAGAAGCCGTCGAGACGCATCTGGCCTGGAATTATTTTATTGCAATTTAGAAAATTGAATTATGTTTCAAGCACTCGCTAACGTACCGAGTATTTAGACTTTTTTTTAAAACTGTAATAATTTAAAATAAATTTTCTGCTATTTTTGAGCACAGCTTGTTCGATACGTTTTCTCGTATACCTAACTAGGGACCACCATCGTGAGAGCCGGAAATTTAAAGCCATAAATTAGTGTGAGATTGAGAGCCGGAAAAAGATACGCTAAAATGACATGAAATTCCGGGAGCCGGGTTAAAGACTAAACTGAAAAAACCTTATCAATTTTTCTTTATTGCTCGTTATTTATACTTTAACTTGAAAGGCCGCGTGTTTTGACTTTACCTGGGCTAAATATGCATCTTGATGAGCTTGTATGCCAAAAATGACGCAAATCAATGGTCCCCCGCGCTCGTTATTGTCGAAACTAGTTTTTTCACGTGCTGACCTCGGAGTGTCTCACTCGATATTTATATTTAAACTTGGAAGGCCGCGACTTTTGTTGTTAAGTATACTAAATAGACCCTATGAGCAACCCCCACGCCAAAAATGACCCAATTCTATAGTCTCCCGTGGTCGTAATCGTCGAAACTAGCCTTTTTTCACGTGATGACCTCGATATGTCTCGATCGATAATTTACTTTAACCTGAAAGGCCGCGAGTTCTGTTGTTATGGGAGCTAAATAGGCACCATGGACTACCCCCACGCCAAAAATGAAGCGATTTCATGGTCGCCCACGTCAGATATCGTCGAAAATAGGTGTTACAAGCTCCTACTTCGACATGTTTTTAACGCTAACTTTTGTGCACTGTCTTTCTTTGGCGAGGGCCGCGTATTATCGCTGTTGATTGTTGACTAGCAACCCCTAGGTGACCCCCTCCTCCATTTTGACGCTGATCGATGGGTGCCCGCGGATGGTGCAAGCGAAAATATGATGGAATTCACTTGATATGCCGTATTGTTTCCATTTTTTTTAATTGAGGGAGAGATCACACAGTATCGAGGGAGATAATGACACAGTATCGAGGGAGTGCATTACACAGTGGAAATGAACATCTGAAACAGTTTTTTTTCAAAAATCACGTAAAAATTTAGCCGGAACCGGAAAATAGACAAACACAGCCAGGACCGTCACTAGAGCCGGAGCCGGTACAAACGTCGCTTTAGCCGTGGTGTGACTCTCGTTTTTCAGCGAGAGACTTTGTTTATTTTGCAAATATCTTTTTCTTTCTTAATTTTTAAAAATTTTTATTTTTGGAGAGTCATTCCACACCTATGGACTAATGATTGCGACGAGTATTGACATCCCAAATACAAATTCGCAATTTTGATGGTGGTCCCTAATACCTAACTCACTAACCCTCATAGAAGTCATCTGCGCAGGGTGTCTTCCCACTCACTGCAGGCATGTGCACTGCGAGAGCGGAAAGACCTCTATTTCTCACAAATGCTCCACCCTCCCTTATAGATAGTCAATACAAAAACACCCACATATTGGGGTGTCCCATAAGTTCCCGGACTGAATTTTTTCCCTATTTCTACAAAGAGTTTTGATGTACTTTTAAGAGAACATTATAGAGAGTATGTTGTTTATTCATTTCCATTTGTGAGGTAGAGAAATCACCGAAGTTTGAAAAATCTACATCGTTTCGTATAACTTGAGAGAAATGGAATTTTTCCGTATTTCACGAATGAGGTGAGGTCCAAAAACGGTTAACGTCTGTAACAGTATAGGAGATGCTAAGAATTTGTTTGACCGCAACCCCGAGCATCGAAACAATATTACGTCATAGTTACGAAATCAGAAGTTTTTGACTATTTCTGAGAATACTCGGTTTACAAAAGACTATAAACAATGGGAATACGTTTCGGTACTCCTAATACTATATTATTAAAACTATTTGGGCGAAATCTTATTATTATGCGCCCGAAAAAATTCCAAAATGTGTAAAATGACCCTCAACCACAGACATGTTCTTGATAATTTTTTATTTTTCACTTTTATCTTTCGATAAAAATAAGGTTTTAGACTTTCAAAAAATAGTCGATGGTCGCTCATATTTATCAGAAAAATCAAGGGATCCAATGACCTTTCCAGGCAAAGAAAGATTTTTTTCAAATAAATATAAAAAAATCACGTTTTCAGCTTATTACGTCATTCCTAGCTAACATCTTTATATTTTTAGTGCCGCAAAATTTTCTTCTACGGTACCTGTACTATATGTAATTTAAATTTTCTATTAATCTTAGATGGTTCTCTTGAAAAATTATATCGAAAAATAGTCCGGAAACTTATGGGACACCCTAATACAATAAAACCAACATGCCCATCAATAAATAGTAGTCACAACGCCACTTGTCTGATAAGCTAGTAAGCTCGTTTTTAATAGATGCCAATTTGGTGAATACTTTCTAATATTGGATAACCGACCCTCATAGAAGTCATCGGCGCAGAGTGTCTTCCCACTCACTGCAGGCAGATGCACTGCGAGAGCGGAAAGACCTCTACTTCTCACAAATGCTCCACCCTCCCTTATAGATAGTCAATACAAGAACACCCACATACAATAAACCCAACATGTCCATCAATAAATAGCACTTACAACGCCACATGTCTGATAAGCTAGTAAGCTCGCTGGTAATAGATGCCAATTTTGTGAATACTTTCTAATATTGGATAACCAACCCTCATAGAAGTCGTCGGCGCAGAGTGTCTTACCACTCACAGCAGGCAGGTGCATGTGCACTGCGAGAGCGGAGAGAGAAGAGGAGAGAAGAGGACAGAGACGGGTCGGACGAGTCACCTGAATGGGGATGATGTTGAAGATGACAATCCAAGAATCTCCAAGAAGGATGCTTGCTAGCACTATCGTAGGCAAATAGACTCAAGATTCACTCTATCTCGTTCTATGCAGTACGGCTAAAAGTATTCCCGAAATATGACAGGTGGTAAAGATCAAAGATCACAAGGACGACCTCTCACCCTCTTTCCCGCGATCCACTGGACGTACTCCTCCTGTAGTTCACCGTTGACCGCCACCGTAGAGATGACGACGGAGCCCGGAGCCACGCCCACTCCTGCAGAGATCAAAGATCAAAGATCAAATCAGAAAGATCAAGAGTTGTCCGGAGCCACCCCACTTCCGCCAATCAACTACCAGAGATCAAAGATCAACTTCATTGGGCCTTTGAAAATATGGCCAGTGGTCACCTATCAATGTCTTCAATAACTTGATTTACAGTCGTCGTTCCGAGTGACGAAAGAAGACGATCAAAAGATCAAAGATCAAAGACCAGGAACCTCCGCTCGTGCCCAGTCTCACGAAGCACACGTCCTCGGCCCTCGCGTGGTGCAGCAACTTGAGCGTCTCAATCAGCATGATCGATAGGGAGGGCGCACCCATGCCATGGTTGATCCAGAGGACGGGACCTGAAGGAAGATGATCTTTGATCTTTCAAGTATCTATGCTAGTCGTCTCGCTGGAAACCTGAACTCTCACTCAAGTGTGTTTAATGGCTGTTATAATATTCGAAAATGTTGTATTTGAATAGTATCCAATGAATAGGGCGTTCGAAAAAAATCAGTCGTCGATTGGATACAGTACTTCGTCTACCGTAATCCGTCGACTACCGTACCCGTCTTGTAGATGACAAAGCGATCGCTGCGTGAGAGATTCGTCGGCTTCACCACGCCTGAATACGGAAATTATAGATGCAATATCCTATAGGTACAAATCTATTGCCTAGGAGCTACCGTAACCAAATTAACGGAATCCTGACCTACCATGCCCAGGGTAAATCTACCGTAATCCAGATTCAAACTACCGTATCTCAGCCTACCGTAACCTCACCAATATCGCGAGAGAACTCCTCTGCGTAGTGCTTGGAACGACTCGCGCTGCCACCCGCGCAAACGAACTGCAAAGGAGATACGGTAATACCATTCAAAATAGAGAGAAGGGAAGGATACGGTAGGTCTAAAAGTGATAAAACTGCAGAAAATGAAAGAATAATGCAACTGTCGTATCCACATACAGTGCCTTCCGAAACATTTCCTCAGCATTCAATCTACAGCACTCCAGGAAGTACGGTAGGTCAGATACCGTAATCTACCGTATACCTTGACGTCTCCGAACATCTTGGGCATATCGACCGCGGTGCTCGAGAGGCCGAAATGGTAGAGGAAATCGTCCTTCGACCGAGAGATTGACCCGTTCTGGGCCGTGACCTGCAAGGGTTGTGGTTTGGAAAGATCAAAGATCAATGAATAGAGTCGAAGGCTGAATGATATGTGAACGGGAATCGATATCGAGAAGCTATCGAAAGCCACCATCTTTGGACGACTTAAAACTAGAAAAAAACATAGTAATCGTCAGTTACCTGAGTCGTCTGTGGTTGATTGGGAGGCATTCGACCGTTCGGCGCGAGCGATGTGGGCGGGAATGGAGGGAGGAATGAGGTGAGAGGGGAAAATGATTTGGAGATGTAAATCTGCAAAAATTTTCGACGTAGTTGAAGAGCGAATGCAAATGTGAAAAATACTATTTCGAAATGCACCCGATGTGAGCCTAAAAGCGATATCGGGAGGAATATTCAACTTGTTGGTGAGATGGGAATGCATAACAGAGAGATAAAATGGAATTATTTGGGAGATCGTCGGTCGGAATTATGACTTTAATCGGTGCACGAAAATATGATGATCAGCTTGGGTTATGAAGAAGCTATGCAAAGGATTTGATATTGTAGGAAATCACGTGAAATAGATAAATAGAAACTGGAAAAATGTGAGAGTAGGAATATCTTGAGATTTTACATTTTGCGAAATCAGGAATGTAATCAGTTATAGATACAAACTAATTGTAAGCTGCTAACAAAAAGATTCTAGGTGAAGACATTTGGAGCTCTGATACGCCGTTATCATCGCGATTCTTCACTTTCGTAAGCACATCTCTGGTAGTATAGTGGTTAGTATCCGCGCCTGTCACGTGCGAGACCCGGGTTCAATTCCCGGCCAGAGAGAATATTTTGCATTTTTTTTGTTTAAAATTCGGTTAGTTCTAAAAATTCGGCAAAAGGTTTCTGCGTTCGGGGGGAATCGAACCCCCGTCGAATGCTTGGAAGGCATCCATGCTGACCATTACACCACGAACGCGGTTGAGAGCTGTGGATCAGGGCGCGATCTTATCCGTCACAGCCGGTGGCAACCGGTTCTTTGGCCGCAAAGATTTTCCTATACCGACGATCAAGTGTAAATGATCTTCTTATTTCACTAACGACAAAGTCAGTTGTATATCAGTGCGTTCGCCTAAGAGTCGCCACCCCACCGTACAGCAAAAAATGACTCGTTGATTTTTTCACATATTTCGATTGCCCTAAAGGTCCTCTATCGATTTCAGTCATTTTCAAGTGCCTGCGATCTTAATTTGCTTAATTACGGTAGGTCAAAGTAAGACACTTTTTAAGGTTTTTCTAACATAAAACAGAGCGATGTTTATCAAATTGGCTGAAAATCGGGCTCCGGGGGTATTTTCATGCGCTAAACACGCCTGTGCACTTTATTTTTCATGATTCCAAAAATTTGCATATTCATGCAAATTTCAATCGAATTTTTCTCGAAAACGAGGAAATATACTATTCCAATTTTTTGATATGTTGTAGCCATTGATCAGAGCTCTGCAATGCGCCCGGTCTCGACTCGTGGTTAGTGTGTCTTCGTAGTTAAATCATCAAAAAACGCTAAAGTCCTAAACGACGATTCGATCATTTCACGCCGCACGGGCGCCGTAAGTGACACAGAATGAGAGGAAAAGAGAGTGAAATGAGGGTTTTTCTCGTTTAGGACTTTAGCGTTTTTTGATGATTTAACTACGAAGACACACTAACCACGAGTCGAGACCGGGCGCATTGCAGAGCTCTGATCAATGGCTACAACATATCAAAAAATTGGAATAGTATATTTCCTCGTTTTCGAGAAAAATTCGATTAAAATTTGCATGAATATGCAAATTTTTGGAATCATCAAAAATAAAGTGCACAGGCGTGTTTAGCGCGTGAAAATACCCCCGGAGCCCGATTTTCAGCCAATTTGATAAACATCGCTCTGTTTTATGTTAGAAAAACCTTAAAAAGTGTCTTACTTTGACCTACCTTAATTAAGCAAATTAAGATCGCAGGCACTTGAACATGACTGAAATCGATAGAGGATCTTTAGGGCTATCGAAATATGTGAAAAAATCAACGAGTCATTTTTTTGCTGTACGGATTTTTTTAAGAAAGTGGCGATTCTTAGGCGAACGCACTGATATATAAAAAATAAGGAAAAGAGTAAATATAGAAGCAAGAAATTCAACAGAAAACAAGTAGTAAGAAGGAGAATGGAATCGATGCCGACAATAGCGAGATTATTTCGAAAGCAATATCCCATGAACTTTTGTTGACGCCGCTGCGATCAAAGTTACGATGAAAACAGCGTTCGATATATATTGCCTACAGATAGACCATGAAAAAAACAATCAGAGTCTTTCAATATGTGACAATTGCATTGCGAGATACCTGTCATCAGCATTCCAGAAGGATTCCGCTCTTATTTATTGATATTCCACTTCCCCTACACAAAAAACCACTAGCTCACCTGCCGTTTCGCACCTTTTTAATCGCATGTTCTGCAGTGGTTTTGGATGAGTGACCCTCAAAGGCAATGGTCTGACTCTCTTCATTCTGCGTGCTCTCTCGTCCTGTCTGACCGACGAGATAGCATGTGAAATGGAGAGAGAGAGAGTGACTGGCCACAGTGACTGCTAGGAGTGGAAAGAGCTGTAGTGTGCTCAAGTGTTTTTACCCATTACGCCTCTTCTTCCTTCCTTTTCTCGCTTTTCGCCCACCTCACAGGGGTTGGGAACTGACTTAGGATCGTTCTGCTAGAACTTTTCTGCTTTTCAACTGCATTTCTTATGCGATTTTCCAATCTGCAAACCCCGGAATGCCCACTTCTGCTTCAAAGAAGTATACACTCTTGAATTCCTTGAATTCGTCTCGGCTCCACTTCAGTCCCTCCGAGCAAGCTCCGCGCGCAAAATTTCAATTGCGCTGAGTATGACGGACATGTGACAAATCCGCCGAAATTCTGCCTGCATGGTCTCCGATTTTGGCTTGCTTTCAAGACACACTTTTACTCACTTTTTATTAACGCCAGCCCCCTTCCGAAACAATAACGCGCTGAAACATATTTCATCCACGCCCTGATCATCTCGATTCATCCCAGTCTGTCAATAACACCCTCAATCATTAGCCCTCCATATACTCACTAACCTTGTATCGTCCTCATTACTTCCCGTTACCTGACCCCATACATCATTCACTCTCCATTCCGCCCGGGATGACCAGACTCTCTCACTTTCCCATGCTCTCTCGCTGCTTTGATCGACGATTGTTCCCGTCCGATCCCTTCCCGTCATCTATCCATTCTCCATCACAACAAAGTGTTCCCGGTTTCCGCACCCTTTAATTATGGATAGGAGGGATATCGGGTAGTACAGGATGTATGCAGTAAAATTACGCATTCCAGAGATGGAAGAGGCGGGAGGGGAGGGGGTGTTCGGGGTGTGGCAGTGACAGAAAGGGAAATATGAGTCTGTCGACATCAGACCTCGTCAGACTCTCTCCGTTTCCCCTTGTCTCTCGTTCTCTCTTACCTGCGATAGAGTATTCTGTACCGCCTCGAATGAATAAAGAAAATTTCAAAATAAAAATGAGCGAGCACACAATAAAGGAAAGGTTCAAGGCAAATTAAAGAATGAGATCCATCAATTTTCAGTGCATAACAAACAATTTTTTCGACATCATAAATTGAGAGAGAATTCCGTGGCCATTAGGAATTTCCCACAATCGCGCACGCTAGTCGCACGCTCGAGAATAGTTGCAGTGCGCTGTCAATGTCATTTATTTCTACGCAAGTACCGTCGTCCAAATCGCTATTCTCCATCAACCCCAGCGTTTATCATTTGTCTGAAACACAACCATTTCCAATCTCTAGCCTCGACCATAATGGATCTGCGTATGCTAATTTGCGGCTTTATGACTCGGGGCGATGGATCGTCTGTCTCTCTCACTTTCGCATGATCTCTCACTTCTCTGACCGGCGAGAGACAAGGGAAAATGAGGAGACGAGATCATTGCTGGCTCTATTCCTAAGCCCCAAGGCGGCGCAAGCAGGTTCAATCACCGTTCCTCCTCCGTTTTTCTCTTATAATCTGTCCGACTAAACCTTGAGCTGTAACGCCCGCTCCATCCAGGGATGCATTTCTCTATCCCGAACATGTATCGTACAATTTGAAATCGTTCCTTACCGCTCATAGCATTCTTATATCCCGAAATCTCACTTTGGTAATACACGAATTGCTTGCAATAAGGAGCCCGCCTTCCGTCTTTGACAATAAGCCCCCGCGCAATCTGTGTATTGCCTTGGTTTGAGTAATGATCTGTCTCCTTTTCATGCCATATCCTGCCCGTCAGACGGCGTGGTATCTCTTCAAAGCTTGCATTTTTACTTTACATTTTCTGACTTATGGTTAGATATCGCGACGTATTGTTGTCTGATTTTGTCGCGCAATTCCTGGTTCTAAAGGCGGCGCCGCCGTGGTAATCCTGAGTGACAGGGTATGCAAATGCAAGAACATCTCCGGTCTCTCCCGAGATAGCGCATGAAACGCAGAGACATCCTTCAAGAGTGTACCCCCCGCTTCCTCCTGAGATATCCTCGCGTCTCTTCATTTCGCCTTATCTCTCGCCGGTTAGAGTAACGAGAGAGCTTGGGGAAAGGAGAGAGAGTCAGAGGATTGTCCCCTCCCCCAAACCCTGGACCCTAGGGCATCCTTAGTATGTGCGCAATGTCTCATGCGGGCGGGTATATCTATCTCTCTCTCACTGGTCACACAATTGAATCGACGGCCCTGAGGACCCGTTGGATATATTGCACACTCCCACATACTCGCTCACTCTGGCGAGTCAGATAGAGCGATAGAGCAGTCGAACCAAAGAGAGCAGATATTGCGATAGGGCCGCGTCCCGCTGCCCATCTGAGAACTTGGCAATAAATTTGCGTGAAACTCTCCCCCATTTCTCTTTTCTGGTCCAAAATGCGAGATGGAATGCTGAATCGAGAGAGGGATTGTTGCCTTTCTCAGAACCATAAATTTCGCAGAGTGCCCGGCTCTAAGGAGCGGTTTCCGGTCATCCGTCCAACATCCCTCTTCTCAAGAATGTATGCATGATGATATCGCGTGTTCTGTGAATCTCCCTGCCTTCTCTTTCTTGCAAGTCGTTTCTTGACCCTTTCCTGGCAATAATGATTTCTTATTTGTTTACTCTAACGCAATTGTCAACTCGTTTTTCCTAGTCAAGATTCCCGTAAAATATGCAGGATGATCGCGTGTTCTCCTCGTTTGACCCCCTCATCTCTCGTTATCTCCAGCCAGTGTTGCCATATTTCCTGCATCTTCGTCACCTCCCACTCCCTCATTTCTGATTTATGGCTATTGATACCTTCCATACTTTTCTCTGGAAGAATCCCCGTCCCTGGCCCAGGTAGTTGCAATGTTTTGGTCGGCGTGTCCAATAGGGGGCTGAATGAATGTGTCTCTTCCTTGACTTTCCTGTATTCAACTCGTCCCGCAATCAACTACGCGCACACGACTTTTATGGGGTCTGTGATTGTCCGAGTAAAGGAATGATCCACTCTCTCCATTTCGCACGCTCTCTCGATTTCTCTGCCCTACGAGAGATCACTCGAGTAGAAGAGAGCGTCGCATAACTTTCACGGCGCATTTGCATCGCGCACAGTCGGTAGCTGCGCCCGAATTCCAAGTATCTAAGCATGGTCAATGACACTCCTCACTTTCCATGCTCTCTAGGCACTCTCTGATCGGCGAGAGATCACGCTGATTTCAATAGAGCATTTGTAGTCCTGGGAACCTCACTTTTTCTCACGCTCTTTCACTGTTGAGAGTTCTCGCAGTCAGGAAATCGTTAAGTTCGAGTACAATCGCTTATTTTTGCCGAGTTTAGTACGTGATATTTTAGTTTCATTTCTACTGACGAGTTCGATTCTGGAATGCGTTTCACTAGGTGCATACATTTTCGCCAGAATAGGATAATACGATGGTGTGTCGTCATCCCATGAAATAAGCCAAATATGCCATTTCACGCATAAAAATACGCCTGCCGCCGAATCTGTTAATAACTTCACAACTCGTTGAACATATCCTGTAAGAATATGCACGAGTTGCTTACCAGAACGGAACGAAATAATTCCTGCACATTTTAAATGAGTTTCACGAGTTAAATTTATCCTCCTTGTGATGGGGAACAGCGATCGTTCCCACATTTCTTTCTTAAAAAACATTTTCGTCTTTCTTTGCTGATTTGACTACATGTTGCAATGACAAGTATCCTTGAACTCTTCTAGTTGCTCGTGGTCATCTCATAACAATGCGAAGGTGCTCCTGTGAATTGGTCTTCTTCAAAAATTATTTTAGAAATATCAGAATATATCACGCTTTTCACATAAGAATCGAGCTAAAATGAACATTCTTGGGAATTGACGGAAAACTTTATCTTGAGTTCTTTGTGGTTTTGGGTACCTCTTACCATGTCTAACCCACCCTCAAAGTGCCAAATGGTAGAAATCATTCCGGGGCTCAGGGTATGGGTGTGGATTCCGGGGTATCCAACTTCAACAAGCTATATCGTGGCTTAAAACTATTTTTGGGACAAATTACCACCTGATCTACCCCTGGTTATTTTTCGAGCTCTATCCACCTGTACAACTCACATGTCAAAAATTTTCGTTTTAACCATGGTACACTCCATGAGCTGTTTCTCGAAAGTGTAGGCAAAGACGCTGCTCAAATTCTAAGAGCACATGCAACTCGGTGTGTTCTTGCGAATGAGTTATCGGCGGTCACTATAAACCCTGCCTGGTGAGAGTTATGCTCTATAAAGTTTTCGTAATGATTTGAAGAATGTTTTCAACAAGAATTTTTGGGAAAGCCGAGCCATTCCTCTCTTTTCGCGACTAGAAGAGCGGTGCAAATGATGAAAGTGTGCGGTAAAATTTGTTCAAATCATTGCGAAAACTTCATAGGGCATAACTCTCACCAGGCAGGGTTTATAGTGACCGCCGATATCTCATTCGCAAGAACACACCGAGTTGCATGTGCTCTTAAAATTTGAGCAGCGTCTTTGCCTACACTTTCGAGAAACAGCTCATGGAGTGTACCATGGTTAAAACGAAAATTTTGGACATGTGAGTTGTACAGGTGGATAGAGCTCGAAAAATAACCAGGGGTAGATCAGGTGGTAATTTGTCCCAAAAATAGTTTTAAGCCAAGATATAGCTTGTTGAAGTTGGATACCCCGGAATCCACACCCATACCCTGAGCCCCGGAATGATTTCTACCATTTTCCACTTTGAGGGTGGGTTAGACATGGTTAGAGGTACCCAAAACCACAAAGAACCCAAGGCCAAGTTTTATGTCAACTCCCACTTTTAGCTCCATTCTTACCTGAAAGGCGTGATATTTCCTGGAAATCGTATTCAAGCACAGTCTCAAATGAGTTTCACGATGCGCATTACTCTTTGTTTGCCGCGCACATTACAATTATTTTATCATTATCATTCAAAATAATTTAAATAGCGCGATTCTCCTCCATTTGACTACATGAAGTAATGTTGCCTCGGGGAGCCTTGAACTCTTCTAGTTGCGATTAACAATGCGATGGAGAAGAATAAGAGGAGAGGGGCTAATGTCCTGCTGATGGTGAATAATTATCCGGCCACCATCACAACTCCCTTTCGCCTCTCTCCATTCCCTATGATCTCTCGTCGATCAGAGAAAGTGAGAGAGTGTGTGGAACGAAGAGAGCGCCGCTCTCCTGTTGTGTCATCAATCAGGTTCAGGGGCGATGATACTACACACTAGCGTTCGAATCGAGTGGAGGGGGTAATTTGTCTTGTTGGGGTCCTTCACTTATCTGATCCGCGCTCGGTTATACTTCACGTAAAATTGAGATTAATAAAGATTGTCTAATTTAGACAAATTACTCCCGTTTCTCCATTGTTCAGATCCTATGGAAAAGAGCAACTCGCAAAAATCACAAAGGGTCGTAAACGCAAATCGTTGTTCTAACGATTTTCACCCCCATTTCCGATCATCTGTAACGCCCTTTTTGTGACCTTTTCCACATGTCTCCTCCATCCCATGATTCCCCTCTTTCCATCTGTGGTCATTGCTGGGATGGATCAAGGATCCATCCATTTGCATCATTTCTCACTGATCTTCATGATTTGCGTCAAAGATTGACGCAACGCGTTTTTTGTACTGAATAATTTAGCGAACTTTGCCTTGTTTGCTCGTTTCCTATGCCCTTCTTTACCCCATTCTCTCCCACTTTTTGAAATGCTATCAGCCCTCCTCTCCTCTCGGCCTATTTGCATGCACGTTTCTCCTTTTCTATTCGTCTCCCTTTTCATGATCAGTTATCGGCTCTCTCTCTCCAAATAAACATGTTTTCTTTCTTCCCCTTTCGCAACCTCCGCCTACTCCCTGATCAGGCTCGATCGCGTGTTGATTACCTCCGATTTTCGAACCTCTTGCATCCAAAATACTTGGCACTTTTCTGGTGTCTAAGGTCCATTCCAAGACGAAATCGTTCAATTTTACAGCAAAAATGGCCGGAAAAAGGGTTCTTCCAATGCGCGTGATCTCTTATTGACATCATCTCATCTTGCAATTAGATACACATTCATGATACTAGCGATCAATGAACGTCGCGATTGTAAGAAAGATTCCTTTGGCGCGCTGGAAATTTCTCAAATTTCACCGCCCTTCCCTCCCCACCTCCAATCTTCTCCCCCTCGTCCTTTTTTGTTGACCGAAAAGCTGAACTGTTCCGGGGCGGCTCTTCTTCCCCTCTATTTTCCACTCCATTTCGAGGGATACCTCCCCCCTCCTTCTCTTCCCTCCTTCTACCATCACAGTCTCCCATTTCGTCGCACTCCTTTCGCCTCCATTGAGAATCCTTGCGCTTCTTTGCCTTCCCGCTTGAGCAAACGTGCGCTGTCGTTCCAAATCTGATTTGGCGCGAGCTCGAAATTAGAAGAGGTTAAGCCAAATTTGCGGAGGGTCAAGCGGAGAAGTGAGGTGTTATTTCGCTCTTTTGATTCTTTCAGTGAGTTGCTGAAGTTCACGGGACATTCGGGCATTCTGGACATTTGAAAGCTCAAAATCGTCCTTTTTTCCTTACACGTCGATCGCCTTCGTTCACCCATTCACAACGGTTCCTCCTTCGTTCCAACACACGCATTAACTCATTTTCGGCAGCTGAATCACCCCCGCCTCCTTTCCGGGTCGTTTCCCGCTCCCTTTCTCTTGCTCGATGTTGCGTGTATTTCTCTGACTCTCTCCATTTCCCCTGATCTCTCGCTTTCTCTAACCTACCAGAGATCATTCTCAAACTTTGCCCAACTCCTTTTGTCCTCTTCCCATCGGCTGAATCAGCGCCGCCATTGGAATCTTGGAAGGGAAAGATTGAGAGATTGAGAGAAAGAGGAGGAACAAAAACATTTGTTAGTCATCAAGTTCTAATTGTCCTCTCTATCACTCGGATCGCTTTCCTCGCCAGTTTTTCCGGTGTTGGCTCAGGGTGATTCAAGAGGGTTCCGCCTTTTTAGCATACCATTCCTTGACCCTTTGCTACTGGGTACGTAGATCCCAATGATATTTCCTTCTGCAGGCCCGTTGCCTGATGCCAGGAATTTGCAGATTGGCACTGAATGCACTGAATGCATCAATCCCCCTCCTTGGATGTTTTCCCCATCCGTGAAACCTTCCCCCTTCTCTCCGATTGAGAATCCTTATCACTTGTGATTGTGCCTATGCGAAGCCTCTCCTTCTTTTCCCCCACTTTTCCGCCTCTCTCCTGTTTTTATTGCCATTTCCCTCCGCTCTGAACCCCTTCCATTTCCTCATATTCGCTCCTCTTTTTGTGTGGTTCACGCACTTTGCTCCGAGCCTAATGCCCCTTTGCTAATCAGTCCGTACTTTGAGTCCATCCCCCCCCCCCAGTCCCCTCCATTCTCCCCCTCTTCCGATCACTCTATCACGCAGTGACTCAGCCCCAGCGAGAGTCGACCTTGCCGCTCTCTCCATTTCACCTGATCTCTCGCCTTCTCTGACCGCGAGAGAGCATGGGAAATGAAGAGAGCAGCGATGAATGATGTGTCCAGCACAGGGCTGATTCAGCCTCGCAAGCTTTCGTTCGCACCCCTTTTATGGTCTTCAAATATTATCGATCGCCAGTTTGCAGAATGTAGTACGATTCGCATCCTATTCGTTTCTCGTGGCCTATTTTTGGCCTTTTTCCTGATGAAAATCACTTTCTCGCCTTCTCTGACCATTCTGAAAGCCAAATTCGACGATACAGTTGCTATCATACGCTCGACCAGTCTGATTCTGATTGACAGGCAGTGAAAAATGCGCGTCGTTTCACTCGTATTTACGAAGTAGTTCGGAGTCCACGGCATCTGCACTCTCTCGCCCACTTACTGGTGAAAGAGCATTATCCACCCATCAAATCCACCCATTAACAGTTCAGCGCGATGAGATAACACGCGAAATGAAGAGATGATTTCATTTTGAACTCTAGTAGTCCGACCTGACCAGCCCCCAGTACGTTTACACCTTGGAGCTCCTTCTTATTCGTACCACATTTCCTCCTGCGAGCCTCTCGTCTCTTCACCATTGAATCTTATTCCTCTAAAACGAGGAAAATTGATACGGCATACTTGTTCAATGGACTAAATTGACAGTTTAAAATCAAACTATTGTATCTAAAAGTGCATTCTCAACATGTTGTCCAAATTACCATGTGACCACAGAAAAAAATGCAGAAAAATGCCTTCGATCGCTATTCTCAGCATCCTTATCTGTCCTGCCGATCTTTCCTACTCTCGCAATTGCCTTCTTACACTTCCTTCCTTCTCCTGTTCACTATTCTTGATGATCGAACTGCTCTCTCCATTTTCCCTGCTCTCTCTCCTTTCCCTGACTGCAGTTTGGCTTCAGCTTCGTTCGTTCGTTTAGTGCAGTGTTAGCCTGTGCCCCGACCTGCGAAATAGCGTTTAAAATGAGGAGGCGATCCTCGATTTTCGCTGTTCTTTCTCTCACTTCATTTCTTCCTGTACTGATCCGAGAGGCGAGAGATCAGGCGAAATGGAGAGAGTGCAGACGCGAAAGGCAGGAGGATTAGCTGGCATTATATCAGCGGTGCGCAGTCGTCTGACTCTCTCCTTCTTCCATGCTCTCTCGGGCTCTCTGACCGGCGAGAGAGTGTGTGGAATGGAGAGAGCGGGAACTGTACTACGAATCCTCGTTCGTTGGCACACTGACTTTAGTAGCTGTTTGCTACTGTCTTTCCGATGATTCTTCTGACTTGGAGATTAGAATGCTCTCGTCGTAGAGTTCGAACATGAGTTGCGCTTGGTTCATTAGGATCATTCGGGCGAACAGATTTGCTCACTTATGAATCCTCGCCCTTGCTCGAACGTCGTTGCAGGTATGAATATGTTTCATGATGCTTACTTCGTCGAATTCTGCGATCTTTCACGATTCTTCCTCTATTTTTATGGAAAAAGAAATAAATGTCCTTTTTTACTTTCAAGCCACATTTCCAAAGACCTACAGTGATTGTTCTTCACTGATCGAGTCATCCTTTTGCATTTTCTATACCGACATCCTGTCGACAGCTCCATATTCAATACGTTTCACGAAGGTAACTTCATCAGTCGCACTGTCTATTTACGATTTCACTTTGCTTTCTCTGATATAAACAATTTATCAATTCCCTTTGCACTCGACCTCATGCTTACTATAGTCGTGTGACAATTCTGCTATTTTGCATTGGAAAAAACATTGTCCTGGAAAAATTAGCCCCTGCGAGTTTCTCGTGAGATGTTTTCTGTTTCATGAATCACCTTGGCTGAAAGTTGCCAGGAAACCATCGCGAAGTCCTTTTCTCGTGGGAAGAAAATAGGCAGTGACAAGCCCGTCTCTCCATTTCCCATGCTCTCTCGTTTTCTCTGACCATCTAGAGAGCATGCAAAATGGAGAGACGCGGTCCCACCCTGTGACGAGAGAGGCTGAGAGAAGCGACTCTTCCGTCCCTCCACCTCTTAGTCTCGTCAGTCCATAAACAACGACATCTTGCTCCCTCTCGAAAAAATCGCTTCCCTGTGTTCCCTTGGAATGAAACGACGGATTCTTCATGTTGACAGCTCTATTCCACTGTTCGCGCTATTTATTTATTGTTTTAAACCGAGATCTGCCCGAGAATCAAATCTAATCTCGCATCCAACGCTAAATGCGCCAGTTGAAACTCATTGCGCAATTTTTTTCTCTGGAAATCGCGCCAGCATTCCTAAGTGTGGCTTTCAAAATGAGGAATGCGTTTCTCCCTTTCCTCGTCGTTTTTGGCAGTTGAGTAAGGGACGTATGTGTATGTGTATTCACCATTCTTCTGTGTGACTTTACTATTCCATATATTCACCTCTTGCTTCGCTTTTTTCCGTTGTTATTATCCATTTATTTTTTGTCTGACTCTCTCCCATTCGCGTGCTCTCTCGCCTTCTCTGCCCTGAGAGAGAGCACTCGGAATCGAGAGAGCGCAGTTATTTGGCAGTCCTCACACTGCTTCACAGCCCATTACCTCTCTCTCGATTGCCCGTCTCTTCTCTCTCGTCGGTTAGAGAGGGCGAGAGAGTGTGTGAAATTGAGAGAGTCCTCAGCTCTATTTTGATCGTTCTGCTTGTTTGTTGTGAGTGAATGCATTGACCACAACAGCCTCCATGAATGTGTGAAGGAAGAGACCTCAGCAAGTTGGATGGTCTCCTCTTTTCTCATGCTCTTTCGCTCATGCCATGCCTCTGAAGCCTGCAGCGAAGCCTCGAGTGCCTGAGGCTAGCGCATGAAAGAGGCTGGGGAGAAAAGGAAGGAGAAATTGTCTGACTCTCTCACTTTCCCATGCTCTCTCGCTTCTCTGACCGACGAGAGAGCACGTGAAATGGAGAGAGTGGAAAGAGTGGAAGGAGAAGAAGTGAATTAGCCTAGAAGATAGATTACGAGAGACGAGCGTCCGTCCATTTTCTCCTCATTTCGCTCGTTTTCGCTTGCCCTGATCGGTTCGTTGCTTCGCTTCTCCCCTTGTTTACTTGCTATTACGCGCTTTTCGAGTCTAATTGAGCATTGAAAATGCGCGCCTCAGGCTGCAGTAGCAGTGAAATGCATACTTTGCGTGTGTTTTGTGTCCGATTCGCGACATTGTCGTTATCCTCACCTTTTACTTCGCCAAATACTGTATTTTAAAGTGAATTAATTGCAGAACATGGCAAAAGTGGTCGCCTGGGCAGACGAGGCGCAGGTTTCACGAGAGAGCGCCGAGGATGAGGAATCACAGCAGGGAGAAGGTAAGGAGGGAGGGGAGAGATCAAAGATCAAAGATCAAATCGGGGTACTGTAACCGTTTTCCATGCAGTTGCTAGAAATTTTAGATATGGAGTTCACACACAATTGATATTATATATTACTAGCCCGAGATTTTGAAGATCAGAGATCAAAGTTCAAAGATCAACCTGTCTCAGATATTGACGAGCGTCGTCTGAATCGGCGTGCGTACGACTACCTATGCAGACTGCTGGAAGTGAGGAAGTGAGTTAACTGTCTCTATTATCGAAAGATATCAGAATTCAAAGATCAACTCGATAAATTAAATGGTTCGGCAATCTTATCCAGCATTCAGCACGAATCAATGTGAAATGAGTACCTAGTTCGGATATGTTTCAGCCCGTTGCTTTATTCCACCAGAACAATATTTGATGATTTAGACCAGACATCTCTTGTAAAAACATGAAATTAAAATAGAAGCCGAAGATCAAAGATCAAAGACCAAAGATCATCATTTCAGTTGGCTGCGCGAGTGTCTGAAGGAGGCGGAAGACTCGGATTTGATCCCGCCCGTCACCGAACTGGAGACGATACTCGCCAATGGTGTGCTGCTCGCCAGACTTGGTCAGTGATCTTTGATCTTCGGTTTTTGATCTCTGGTTCTTGATCTTTGCTATCCAACATTGATTTGTCTATCCAAAACAACAAATGTTCAAATGATTGTGCTTACGTTTCACTTATAACCACGAATTGGGAGGTAGACACGAAATGTTTGTTGGAGTATGTTTCACCTCGTGCATTTGTTCCGGTGAAATGTGTAATGACGATCTCGACCAGCCATCTGACGTCAATAGAGAAACCCAAATAATTCTCAAACCTCTTCAGGTCACTCGTTCGCGCCCGAGACCGTTCCGTGGGCGAAGATTCACGACAAGGACCAGGTTGGTTCACCCCCTTTGGATCCGCATGGGTTCCACAAAGACGTGTTTTGTCATTGAATATCAAGCCATTGGCTCATGGGTGGATTATTATGTAATCGATTAAATGTATTAAAAATTAATTAATATTGCCAGGCTCGCTACCGCTCTCGATCTCTCGAGTACAAGCACACGGACAACATCATGCTGTGGAGGAGGGCGATGGAGAGTGTACGACTGCCGGAGGTGAGGCCACCCCTTTATGAGTGATGTCATGAACATAAAAAAATCGGTCTTTTCAACTAGTATGATGTAGTCAAAATTGGGTTGTTGTTCATCAAGCGAACAGAGTTTGGTATTGTCATTGTCGATATTATTCCCAAAACTAAAGTATAAATTACATATTTCGTGGTTTCTATTACGATTGTATTTCTTCATGGATTCACCTGGAATTCTTCTGGGAGATTTTGCAATAATAGAAGTTTCGAAATACTGATGGACAAGATAACACATGACATGCATTTCAGATCTTCATTCCCGAGACGGTCGACGTCTACGAGGGCCGCAACATGAAGACCATCTTCTGTCTCTACGCACTCGCATTCCATCTCTACAGGTAATCACTCATCGCTCTCGACTTAGATATCGGCAAAAAAAGAAAAATCAAACGCAAGCGACAATAATACCAGAACTCGGTAGGCTTCGCATCTAGCGTTGTCCCGTTGTAAAATCACTTAACGCAGATACCTTTAGTTTTATTACCTTTAATGGCTCTGGTCCGTTTTGGGTGTCCCATCAAAGTTTTCTGGACCCGACAAAGTTTTCCGGTCCCATAAAAGTTTTCCGGTCCCAGTGATAGTTTCCTGGACCCATCGTTCTAAAAACGTGTTGCTATTGAAATTACGGTTCAATGTATCATAAATTCAACTTCCAACGGTCGCTTGAAAGAACTGAAAGATTCTGAAATCTTTCAACGCTATTCTGTGCGTCCCAGCCAGCCAGAAAACGGGGAAAACTAGAACATCTCTTGCGTCAGTATTTTCGTCGACTACGGTATTCGTTTTTGCAAATAATAAATATGCGTTTTGTCGCTGTAATACTGCAAATTTTTGGGGACTTTTCAGGGCATCTTATCGGGTTGGTGCGTAAGTTTCTGACGATTTTTCAATTTTTCGTTATTAGCGATGTTAGGCTTCTTTTGCAACCTATCAAATATTTTTTTCTTATATTTTTTTCTCGGGAAACTATTCCATACCCAGCTCAGCCGAAGCTGGGTCCAGCAAACTATTTCCGGGTCCAGCAAACTATTTCCGGGTCCAGCAAACTATTTTCGGGTCCAGCAAACTATTTTCGGGTCCAGGAAACTATTTTCGGGTCCAGGAAACTATTCGGGGTCCAGAAAACTATTCGGGGTCCAGAAAACTTTTTAAGGACCGGAAAACTATTATGGGACCGGAAAACTTTGATGGGACACCCAAAACGGACCAGAGCCCCTTTAATCAAGTCGCGAGAATCATTGTAGAAATACAGAGTGTTGAAATTAGACATCTTACATTCCAGAATGCGCAAGGCCCCGCCCATCCGCAATCAGGCAGGCATGGCCGTCTTCTCGAGTAAGATCTTTTTTATTTGTTGTTGTTTTGAAATCACCGGCAGAAAAAAATAACAATAACAATAAACACAATTTAGGCGACGAAATGGCGCGGATGCGTGAGCATCTCAAGGACTCGAAGGTGCCCGAATTCGGAGCTGTCGGAGGAATACTCTCGGGTTCGTATCGACTTTTTTTAATGTTTGTCGACCGGAATCTGAAAATTATTTATCACAAAAATGAATGTGTTCGAATGTGTTTCACATTCGGCATATCTACTTACAATATCCTGCGTCTTCGATGTGAAGTACGATCCTTGCTTAAAATAGCGAATCACTCAGCCGGACGAAAAAATGCTGCCTAATGATAAAATATAATTATATCTACCCCTTTTCCAGACAAGCGTCTCAGCTCGGACGAAGCATCGCTCATGCAGGCGCTGCGAGCCATTGCCACTGCTATCTCCAATAAGGTTAGCATCTTATTTGCGGTGCAACTGCCTCTCTACACTAGCGAACAATAATGAAGGGAGATTAGAGAAAGAAGAAGAGTGATTGTTGATCTTTGATCTCTCTCAGGACGCGCCTGCCCTGCTGTCCGCCCTGCAGTGTCCCGATGCGGGCATCCTCTACGTCGAACCGAATCTGGGAGAGGTGAGAAATCATCGTTGCATCTACCCTAACAATCACTAAGAATTCACTGGTGAACCATAAATGTAATAATAAAACAAGATGTTGAAGTGGACCATGACCATGCATCGTTGAAGATTGTAATCATTCCAGGAGTACCTCACCTCACTCTCTTCGTGCGAGGAGGAACTGACCAAGACGAGCGTCCAGAACGTCGTCATCCTCACGAATAGTCAGTTTCTCCCTTTCTCAGATAGTAGCAATAACTGTGTTCCTCGTGCCTTAGAATTTGTAGAAAAAGTATAATGTATAACAAAAGAAGGAAAAATGGCAGAAATAATTGTGTTTCACGGCTATTACAACCGCGTAAAGTTTCTTCTTGTTCGATATCATAGTGTCTGCGAATAGCAAAAAAGATCAATGGTCCAGTAGTGAAGTGAATTCTTGATGAATGTCTTATTATTCTAGACGAATGGGCCGAGTGCCATCTGAACGCTCTCCTTGCCGAAGAGGGACTGGCTGTGGATAGGAGCAGACTGTACACTGTATTTGATGCACTCCAGATCGAGCAGACCAGGGAGAAGGTACTTTCCTATTTTTTCATCGATCAATCTCCAGAATTCACAATCTCATTTCTTCTGACATATCTAATGAGACTGATGCTATTTTGCCGAGCACCCCAGTGTTTTCCTTCGAGATAATCACTATAAATTTAAATTTCAACAATTGCAGGCATTCCCTCTCTACATCCAACTCCTCCTCGGAAAGCGCGCACAGAAGGGAGACAAACTGACAAGGGAGGAGATTCAGAGCATCGTTGAGGGTTAGTTTGAAAAATAAGCTAAAAATATCTAAAATTCGGGTTGTGTTTCACCTTGTGCACATATTCCGGTCAAAAATGAATACGACGATTTGCTCCATCCATCCGTTGTTTGAAAAAAAACTAAATTCATGCATGGTCGATTAGAGACAAAAAATATGATCTTTGATCTTTGCAGAAGCCAATGCCCTCGTGGAGGTGAAGATTGCCGCCGAGCACGGTTCCTCCCTCGATTCCCTCTCCGCCCTCTCCCATCCCGTTCTCGGATTGACCACTGTCGAGGAGAACTCCAAGCTGTACCATACCAAGTAAGTGGTATTTTATTTATCTTTTGGCCCTTTCGGCTTTTATCTGCTATCGGCTGAGTATTAGTGTAGTGAACCTTCACCGTGAGAATCATTATAGAAATCTAAATTGTGATCTGAAGTGATCCTTCTGAAACATATCTGGGATACTGTACTGCAATCCTGTTCAGTAGAGCTAACCATCTCCACTGTTTCCTTTCACGTTAGATAGGAAAGGTGTTTACTAAAGTGAGAAACCAGCGATTGGTTAGCAATTGGAACGTTCCCACTGATGCTATCTCTCGTTCGGCTAACGGCCTATCCTTTCCCTATTTTCGCTTCTCTTGAATTCTCCTCTTTCAATTTAGCTGCCCATCTTACTCGACCTTGACTTTCTTCAGTGGCTAACTGCTCAATCGTTTCTCTCTCCCTCGTTTCGAAAACATCCCTCAGTCGGGCACTTCTCAATTAGAAGCCGCGCCCAGCATACTCTTAGTGCTGCTTGAGAAGAGTAAAGAGTAAACTCTCTCACTTTCCCATGATCTCTCGCTTCTCTGACCGATAAGTGAACACTATGTGTTCGTGCTTGAACTGCCCACTAATCGGAACAACATCGGAACTCGAATACTATTCTGTTCTGTGAAAACACCGCATGATTGCTTGAGAAAGTCTTTATTAAATCGAACGGAATCGGGAAATGGTCGGAACGGAAATTTATGCTCTGCGAGCAGCCTTTCTGTATCCACCGTTGTCCTGAGCCTGCTGGTATCCGTGAGAGGGAGCAGAGGGTCCAGGGGCAGGGGCGGCTCCAGAGCGGCCGGGGCAGGGGCAGTATGCGGCATCGGATCCAGGGAGTCCATCGGATCCAGACTCGCCGGGAACTCCAGCGGATCCGGGCTTGCCGGGGTGTCCGTCTCTTCCGGGTCCTCCGGGTCTGCCGTCGTTTCCAGGGCGTCCATCGCTTCCGGGCTTTCCAGCGGGTCCGGGTCCTCCGGGTCTTCCGGCGGATCCGGGCTGTCCAGCGGGGCCTGGAATGTAGTTGACTCCGGGAGTTCCGGCTCTGCCGGGCTGTCCGGGCTTTCCGTCGTGTCCGCGCTGTCCAGGGGCTCCAGGAGCTCCACGTCCTCCTCCGGTTCCGGGGTTTCCAGCGGGTCCGGGTCTGCCAGGCTGTCCGGGGTGTCCGGCGGGTCCCTGGTGTCCGGGCTGTCCACGGGGTCCGGGAGGTCCGGGAGGGCACTTGATGCAACCGCCGGGAATGTCGTGGGTGACGGCGAGGGCGATTCCCTTAGCTCCGGGTCTGCCGGGGGCTCCGGGCTTTCCGTCCTCTCCGCGGGCTCCAGCCTGACCTGAAACGAGGAAATGGTTACTGTCGTTCTACAGTACCTTGAGAGACTACCAGCTACTGTAACCAGCGACGTACCGGGGGGTCCGGGGGGTCCGGCGGGGCATCCTCTGGATGAGGGTCCGCAGTTGCACTGCTTGCCAGCCTGTCTCTTGTTTCTGCCGAGGAGAGTGGCGAAAGTGGGAGGGGCATCGGAAGATCCAGAGGGGTTGATGTGCATGGTCAGGATGCGTGCCCAGGTGTTCTCAGCGACTCCCTGGAGAAGGAATGGAGCTTAGCAAGGAAAAGGGGCGGGGCTTAGACTGGAAAGGGGCAGAGCCTACCTTGAACTCGGACATCTCCATCTCGACTTCAGCCTGGAGGTCCTGGATGTCGCGGAGGATGACTCCGCAAGTGAGCAAGCTCACCATGACTGCGCACAGGGCGCCCGCCGAAGCGACTCCGATGGCCAGAGTCATCTGAAAGGATGAGGAAGAGTTGACGCGGTGAGGTGTCGAGGAATGCGAGCTAAGAACAGTAAGAGAAGCGAAGGAAGATGAGAAGATGGTTGAGTAGCCCTCTCGATCGCCTTATATACGCAAGCAGCTTGACCTTCGAATCCTCCTCCCTCTTCTCTCATGTTACTAGTAACGAGCCGCATCTCCTTCTAATCGCTATACTATTTCTCCGCCTTTTTCGTCTAAACTCTCCTCATTTCGCTAATGCTCTAGACTGAAACAGACAACTGTCTCTCCATTCCGTATTCCAGCTAGAGAAATCGAGTGAGCATGACAAATTAGGAGTTAGTTGTTTCCTTCGATGCGAGAGTGACCGTTCTCCTCTCTCTCCTTCTCTACTCCTCCCTTACTCGAAAACTATTTCTCCTCACCGTCAAACTGCACATTATTTTTGCGGTAGAAGTAATAGGCGTTTCAGTTACCCCCGAATTAGCATTGAACTTTCTAACAGAAAGGGCAGATGGTGCCTGGTTGGCTACAGTAGGCCGAGTATTCCATCTCATATTAAACTGGACAGTTTTACAATTGCAAGAAGAGAGATGTTTCTCGAAAACAGCAGAGTGGAACCGTTGCTGGTGAAGTGATGAAATTAAACGGTCGTAAAATATTGAAGAGTATTGTAACAGTTACGGTAGCTTCATAATAAGGTGATCTGGAGGTTTCGGATAATCGCAATTGCCTGCAAATTCGTTTTAAATGTTCACAGTAGCCCGGAGATCACTATGATTACGGTAGCCCAATCAGAGCGATAAATTACAGTATTCCGGTCAGAGCCGTCAATTCCGTTATCCTAATTGCAGGCTGCAGTCATCGTACAAGAATGCGGATGCGGACTTTTTCCTGCTTCGAGAGGATCTGGCTGCGGTCGTGGCAGAGTTCTCGACGCTGTCGGAGACCGAGAGATTATGTGAGTCATAGGGTGATCTTTGGTCTTTGGTCTTTATTGATCTTAGATCTTTCCTACTTGCCATCCACTTAGTGCATTCTAAAGCTAATTTGTATTCTTTTGTGAGTTTTTTGTCCAAAAAATGATGAAACACGGCTCTTTTGCTTTGATTATACCATAGATCTTTCGTCAAGCATCGTTTGTTTTCGAAGTTTCCTTCGAAACACGCGTAATCTGCTGTATCCATCTCGTTTTTCTCCGAGTGACGAGATGGCCTCTCACTGATTTTCGTACTTGCTAACTGATGCTTTTCTGATCTCATCGCAAGCAATTGACCCGATTCGATATGTTTAGTCTCTTAGAGGTAAAGGTCAACGATAGCCGTCGTTTCCCGAACGGTGCCGGGTAGTGAGCAGAGATTGGTCGGTTCCACTGAGAAAGATAGGGGAAGGAAGCAACCTTGTCTAGGGGGGGGCACTGCTCTGCGTCTCTTCATTTCACACACTATCTCGCACCTTCAGAGCAGATTGGGGGAAATGACCATTCCTCTTTAGGCTGATCATCTTGCGTTCGCATTTCCGCAAAAGTTACTGCCTTGTTGCTCGAGTAATTCTGGGTAATTCGACCGAGCGGTTACAAGCAAATTTGTTCGAAGTTTATGGCAACTTGAACGAGTGTTCGACTTGGTGAGACAGTTTGAGAAGTAGACGAAACATAATCTTCATTTTTTGCTATTCAACTGCTGAAACTTGACATGAACAAAGTGAAATGAGCTGTGAAATGAGACTGCATCGAAATTGAAATGACCTAAAGCGAAACTAAATGAATCGTTACTAAGGAGTAAACAAAAAAGAAAAATAGACTACGAAAATGAATTGCACTTCCTACAGATAAAATTCCTGAATTGAATGCATAGAATAAAATTCAAAAGGATATTAATAATTATAGTATTTATTTAAAATACATTTGCAGTCCTCGAGCTTCGCGTGGCCCTCGACAAGGACGATCGTGACGTCTTCATTGCTCTTCTCACCCAATTGGCCGATGGAAAGGAGTTCAGGAAGGAGAATCTGGACTACTACGTCGCCGAATTGAAGCAGAAACCGGTGAGAATCTAGTGACAGTTCAGATTTGAACTCTTGCTTTGAAAGTAGTGAATGGGCTCTTCAAAATTTATCTGGTGCTGAACTTGGGTGAATACTTTAACAATAAACAGAAAATAGTGAGAATTTCACATATTCGCCTTGATCTTTATTCTCTTAGATAGATAAGCAAGGAAAGTCCATGTTCGCTCTTTATTTGGTGCTGAGCTTTGGCGTTGATATTATGCTTGTGTAACTTTCGCCCGTCCTATACTCATCTACCTACCGATGCTACAAGTTCTCAATGAAATTGATCTTTGATCTCTCCCAGGAATCCCTGAGCCCCGATCGCCTCCCTGAAGTCATTCGTGCCGTGAACGAGGAATGCGCAGCGGAGCTTCGAGTCGCAAACAAGCGTGAGTTTTTTTGATTTTCGAATTTCGATCCGATGAATAACAAGGCCATCAAAGATCACCTATTGACCATTGCCACCTACTCAATCGCGTGGGTTGCGCCGCTTACGAAGTTCAATTTATGCGCCGTGAAGCAATGTACTCGTCTCTCCATTTCATGTTATCTCTCGCCGGTCAGAGAAGTGGGAGAGTATTGCGAAGGGATAGGCATATCCAGCCGTGTGCCACTCCACTTGGCACCATTCGGACACACGCTGTAGTTTGTAATGTGCTGTCTCGGCACTGCTTATGAAGTACGCGATGATTGACTGCAATAACAATCACATCTCAGAATTTCATTTCGAAAACAATGATTTTGAGTGAAAGGTGAATTAAATTGTACAGAAACGATTAGTCTCTACCACGAACCGTTTCTGAACAATCGTTACTGCTAGCGAGAGTAATTGGAAGGTCACGTTTCTCCCACTCTCCCATCTTTCTCTCAGTTTCCTCCCTTACTCTCTGAGAAATCCGTTCCGATTCAACCCCGATAAAGCGAGTGGGCGTTCTGTTAACCGGCTTGTGAGAATGCTAAGAGTAAGAGAAAAGGATCGAAAAATGATCGAAACCGTTCCGCGCCTCGCATTCCAACGCAGCAGTAATGAAAGAGAAAAATAGGGCAAACTTGGTCGCGATCGGGGGCGTTTCCGCTCTAGAAAACGATCAGTTATTCGAAACAAGGCGAGGGACAGGGTGGAGACTAACAAGAAAATATGCATTAATTAAATTTATTATAATTCAGTAATCGATGTGAACAAGGCCATTCGCTCCGGCAGCAAACCCGACGTTGAGGACAAGATTCGAGACGCGGCTCATCTAGTAATTTTATTCATTTACAAAGATTCTCAAAAGTAGATATTGAGCACAGTTTTTTGGGGGCACGAACTTCAAGATTAGTTATTATTATTTGTATTACCAGGGATACGAACAACACATTGGAGTTTCCTTGCCCATTCCAATTTTCAAATTGTCTGTGAAACATATCGAAATATGAAACAACTTTGAAAAACGCAGCGAAAGGAGATCAGACGACCTAATCGTCGATCCATTCCAGATCCTTCCCTCCTCGTACAACGACGATATCGTCTCGAACTACGTTGATGCCGTCTGTGAGGCGAGAGAGAAGAAGACGAAGAAGGGAGGGAAGACTGAGGAGAAGAAGGAAGAGGTCAGGGAGAATGGAGTGAAGGAGGAGCACGACGAGGATGATGTGGAGACGGCAAAGCCTACGGCGAGTTATTATTATTTATTTGATCGAGTGTGTTTTGAAGGATTCAATTTTACCCTGCCTCCATTGTCTTTTGGAATCACTGTGAAACATATCAAAAAATGGGTCAACTCTTTGAAACACAGCGACCGAGAAAGCAGAATTTTGTGACATTTTATTAAATTTACACGTCATTTTTCGAACCAATTGAATTCGTCCTGCCTCTTTTCCCCTTCAAAGTACCGTGTAAAATATTGGGATATCGAGCGATATTTACAATGACGGCGCTAATCAATATTAAATTAATAATTCCAGGAAGTGGAGTACTTCCATCACTCATTCCGTCTGGGTGGTTACTGGGTGGAAACAGAAGAGAGAACGTACTCATCGACGAGGAAGGATCCAGAGATGGATGGAGCATTGAGCAAGGATGAATTTGTCGTCAGTTATTGGTTTCTTGATTTCTCACTTTAGTGACAACCTTGTTCCAAAATTGGGTTAGTTATGTTTCACTATGCATTCAAGTTCATGGCGAAATGTAAAGCGTCGATGAACCGACCTTTTCTTTAAAAAAACAATCATATTTTACTCTGTACACCAGGCGAGTTCAAGAGCCGGAGATCAAAGATCACTTTCTCAGGCGTCGATCTCCTCCGCTAACGCTCGCTACGAGCAGGCTCTGGCCGATGAGAAACGAAGGGAGGAAGAGGAAGAGGCGGCGAGGAAGATTCAAGAGAACTATAGGAAGTATATGAAGGATAGAGATCAGAGAGAACTCAGTGAGTGTTGGTATTTTTTTGAGAAGAAATCCTTCTCTAAATTATTTTTTTCGCAACGTTTCTCACCTCAAAACTAATGTCTTTCTAGCCCATAGCGTATATCAGGCTTGTGAAACTCATTCGAATGTTTGTTACGGTAGAAGCGGTACATGATTCAAACTTTTAGAATCCGCCGATGCTCCCTCGCTTCGGCTAGTGCGCAAGTTCGTCACTTATCTGCAGGACAAGGACTACGATCGAACGGACGAATTGGGTACGGTTGGCTCCAGGCTCCAGGATGGTTTCAGGACCTGGTTAAAAGATACCCAAAACTGGACACATTCCGATTTTCACAGCGATTCTATGACAACAAATAGCGATTTCTTCAGGGGAAGAAGTATTTTGACATAATCTTTGATCTTTAATATTTAATCTTTGATCTCTCTTCAGAGATCGAGAAGAGCAAGGCGCGCGTGACCAACCTCGTCGTTGCCAATCAGAGACTCGATCGGGATCTCACTGATTTGGATGAGAAGATCGGACTGCTCGTCAGGAACAGAATCAATCTGCAGGTACTACGTTTTTCACAAAACTTGACAAATAAATTGTACGCGCGTATGGGGAAATTGACGACTAACGGAAATGTCGCCCGACCACACCAACTGCCTATAAATACGTTCAAATGGAGTTTCGTCGGCTCAAAATTGTTTTTATTACTTCCTAAAGGTAGATTTTAGCCGGATGAAGTGAAAAACATGGATAAATACGGATAAAATGCATAGAAATCTAACATAAACGATTTGAACATGCGGAATTTCGTTATGTCCGGACTAATTAAAAAACGTAGTACGGTAGCTATTAGTTATCGTGAACTGAGCCATTCTCCCGGATTTGTCCCTATTTTTCATTCTCGAGTGTTTATAAAATACGGGATGTTATTTAAATAATTAAATTAATTATTTCAGGACGTGATCACGGAGAAGAACAAGATTCGTGATGAGGAGGCTGCCAGACTGAACAGGGAAGGTGAGCAGAGATCAAAGATCAGATTTTCAATATGATTTTGTTATCCCATGAAAATGGCTGTATCACTACCTTCCCATAATATGTTTATTCTTGAATACTGCCTGAAACTCACTTCATTCAGCAAATTTTGTGTGGACCGCTTGAGATGGACTAAGAATCAAGCAAGGGATCAGAGATCAAAGTTCAGGTTCTCTCCGTCGCAAGGATCGTCAGCAGGCGGAAACGCTCGAGCAGATGTTCTACCACCTGCAGACCGACCCGGAGTACATCGTCAATCTACTTGAGGGTACGGTAGATCGATCGATAATCTAGCTATTACTGTAATCGTACCGTATCCATAAAATAGTGAAGTCTTAGTGTTAGTGGGAAGTTGATCTCAGGCTTTGATCCTTGACCCTCTTCTTTGGTCTAATAGTTGATCTTTGATCTTTCTCAGCCCGTAACTCGGCGGAACTCGAGCGCACCATCTCATCCACAGTCGCTCCGTCCTTCGGTTTCCTCACCGAGAGAAGGGAGGAATTCCTGATGGTTCGATTGCTCTGTGAGATTGTCAGGAGGGATCTTGATGAGGTATGACATCTTTTTTGTTGTTATTGTTCTTCTAAACTCAATTTTGACCCATTACTAATCATTCCTGTTCTCTTCCACGGTTATTTAGGAAATGAAACATATCGAAAATCACTTGAGTTTTGCGCAGAACTAGATCGGTAACGAGTTGGCATCTATAAAGATCAAAGATCACCTTCTCAGATCACCAAGCCCGATGATCTCTTCTCGTCTCGTCGCACTCCTCTCATCGCTTCGCTTCTCAACGATTGCATCTTCGATTCGATCAACGACCGAGTTTGTGACGTCCTCATCGACGAGATGAAAACGTTCTTTGCCACGGAGAAGAAGGTGAGAAAGGAGGTCAAGGATCAAAGCTCAGCTCCTTGGTCCAGAGATCAAAGATCACTGGTTGATCAAGATTAAGACGTAAAGATCAGAGATCAAAGATCAATCTCAGGAGAACCAGGCCTTCAATCTGGACCCCATTGACGTGTACGTGTCCATGTATGGAGGAGTGAAACCGGGCGACGCCCAGACGGCTCTGGAGGATAAGAAAGTGGCTGAGGTGAGATTGATATTAGTTTGTTTTTCGAATATAAATTCTTTCTTGACTAAATCCGAAGTTTGCCCGCACTGATAGGTTGCTTTTGAAACTTAATTGAGCGTGAAGGAGTCCTTGCACTCCTTGGCAAGTATTCGGAGAGTAAAAATAGATCAAAGATCAATTCCCCGTTGTCAGGTGCTCGAGGAGTCCAAATCCTTCCTTGCCGAGTGGAGCGAGCGCTTCTCTAACGCTATCATCGCCAAGCATCAGATTCCGTTCGTTATTTTTTCTTTCAATTTCACTGTCCAAATCGTTGTGCTTCTTGTAGGTTTCTTGTAGGACTGTTTGTATAGACAAACTCTAATTATTACTTCGATTCGTGGGTGACCGATTGTATTAATCATTCCATGTATTTGCAGTCGCTCCGTCAAGTACGTGCTTCTCTTCACGGCGGACGAACTTCGCAAGCGATTCCCCTCCTCCGCCCTCCCCGATCAACAGAAGGCCGTCGCCGAGTTGGCCTATGAGGTATGGTGATATCACAGCGTCCGACTGAAACGTGGCCAAAATAAAACGTCAAAATATGGTAGCCTTTTGTCCAAGAGATTTTTCGTTTAATTTTTATCCGAAAATCGAAAGACTTTTCCTTTCTCATTGACCTTTCTCATTTCTTTGAAACGCATTTCAACTATTCCTATTCAGCTTTTGTCATGGTAGCCGAGGAAGGAATAGTGCAGATGATAATTAGTTATGGTGATTATAATTTCATAAAAAAATGCAGGCGTGGATCCGTCCGTCCCTCACCAATTCCCGTCACATCTCCACTGCAACGGGCAAGGAGACGACTGACGATGGAATGGCAAAGATGATCGCCGTGACTAAGTTCATGCAGTATGCAGTCGCCAATAGAGGGGTACGGTAATCAATGGAATACGGTAGTCCTCAAGATCGATAGACCTCGTGGTAGCGATGGGTTACGGTAGACTAAAGAATTCTGTAGCCTTTAATTTCAGTACGGTAACGCGAAGTGGTACCTCTCGTCGCTCAATCGCCAGATCCACATCATCAATCAGGCGTTCAAGTGAGTTTCAGCGAACTTTCATTTGCTTGAAAAATGAATCGATGCTAGTCTCTTGCATTTTTCAATGTGAAGAAAAACTAAAAGCAGTTGGCGTAACACTGACTTCACTGATAGGGCCGTGTGAAGGGTAATCACCAGTGATCTTTGATTTCTCGCAGGAACTTCGTGATGGAATCGATCTCCTCCGTGCAGTATCTGGGCGATCTCTACGAGGGTCTCTCCGAGTACACCCATTACGATCCCGCGAGAAGGTACTGTAGGGATACTGTAGACTGATATCGATTACCTACCTTATCACCGAATACCGTAACCCAATCAATGTTCAGACCGGTGCTCGCTCTTCCCGGCAGGACAATCGTCGATGTGATCAACTCGGTCAAGCAGAACGTAGCCCCGGTGAGTACCGTAATCAGGGATTCAATCGATAATTGCGGAATACCGTAATCTAACAATAAATAATCAATCGATAATCGCAGATGACCGTATCCCCGTCGGCCAAGCCGTTCCGCGCCCTCATTGAGTCCCTCAACGCCGCTACGGTAGATGATGAGAGGTACGGTAGTCACTAGTGTTATTGATATGTTTTCACAATAGCGGCTCAAGGAATAGTGATAGTCCATAGAAATTCCTGTGATTATTTCATGAACAATGATTGAGCGAATTAGATGATTGGAGTGACGTCATCCTTCTAGAACCCTCGTCCTGTACCTCCATCCGATGTCGTCTGTCAACTCGTACGAAGACGAAGAGAAAGCGAAAGAAGCGAGAAAGATCCAGGAGGAGTTTGTCAAGTAAGATTTATTTTTTTTAAATTGAATTTACGTCAGAAACTATCATAGAAAACAATGTTTTCTGATCATTGCTCGTTGAAACTCAATTGAGCCCGAAAACTGCGACTATTCGTCATTTCTACAATGCGCTTCCAAATGTGTTTCACTATTTGTTCACTATTCTGAGGATCAAGAGTCATGTGGTATAGACCATCTTGTTTCTACAATGTCAAAACAACATATCGTTTTTTCTTGAATGCTGATAGTGCGTGAATTAGAGACGATTGTCCGAATTTCGATTTATTTGAATTTATGAATTTCGAAATCAAAGTCGCCATAGATCAAATATGTTTCACGATTTATTCATCTTCTTGCGCAGTAGGCGGCATGTGATGAGTTCCACCTTGTCGGACACAAAATCAACCATAATTTAACACTATTTCCAGCGCCAAACGTTTCATTGTCGATCTCCTTCTCTCTGGCTGCGTGGGTTCTTCCATTCCTGAACTTCTCGAGTATCGATCGACTCCCGCTGTGGAATCCACCCATGAGCGACTGTTCAACGAGCAGCCAAAATTGTGAGTTATTCAGGAATTGAATTAGAATTTTTCCTTACTGTTTCCTTTATGAAAAATGGTAGATTTGTATGGGCAGTATCGGGTATTATGGCAGTTTTTAAAATCGAAAGTGTATTATGGGTTCTCTTCCTATGCACAAAACTGCACAATCATTGACAATGAGCTCAGCTCTTCACAAGACACGCATAAGACAAAGAGCCGCTGGTAACGGCACACATCTCGCACGCGTGCGCCTTTTTCGTAGTGAAGAATTGGTTAGAGAAACTCTCTCCAAGTCGCACGCTCTCTAACCGGTCAGAGAAAGTTTTTCTGATGGTTGTCTCTCTCTTTTTGTAATACTCTCCTCGTTTCTCTGACTGGCGAGAGATAAGGCAAAATGAAGAGACGATTGCTCAATTTTACCGATGCGCACCCTTCTCACTCGCTCACTGATCCCCTCTGCTCACCTGCTGTCCATTGGTGCGTACATTGGTGCACTCGCAGAATCTCGAATTCCCTCCCCACTACACTCGACGAAATGCCGGCCTTTGAGGTTCTCGAATGCCACCCTGCCCACTTCCTCTCTAGAGCCTTTACGTTCTTTCAGAGATCAAAGATCAGATAGCCCAAATTTTTGAAAAGAATACTAAATTTTATGGGGGAACTTTTTTGAAATGGAAAAGGATAGAGTGGGAAAAATCTGATGATAATAAAGATTTTTTCAGTGAGAACGTGTCCGCGAAGCAGACTGAGATCGGCAAGTTGCTCGATTCTCTTGAATCCGTTCGACGCGTCGACTCCGACAACAACTATCAGGACATCGTCACCGACATCGCCAATGTGAGTAGTTGCTAGATCCCGGCTCTGGATTTGCCGGTCCTGAACTCTACGGCTCCACGATGATTCCGTGACGCCAAAGCGCTAAACCCCGGCCCAGAGTTGCCGGTTTCGAATTTCCGGCCCTGAAAGGCCCAGCTGATTCCGTGACACGAGCGCGCTTTGGCCACTGAATCCCGGAACTTTGCGCGTCGTTGTCTTTGTTCCCCTCGTCCTTTTCCCATTCTTTCGAGAGAGAGAGAGATTCCGGAGCCGGGCATTCTCCCACTCCCACGCATGCTGCTCTATCTCCCCCCGCTCATCTGATATCATTCGAGAAGGGAAAGGAGCAGGGCGAAAAATAGTGCACCAATCCCACGTTTTTCTCTGGCTTCCGCGCTCCCAAGAGAAAACATGACGTGCGCCCACCTTTGGAATTCTGGGCGAATTTTCGAGAGCCGCAATCGAATTGGGGCGAGCTAAATTGGGATAAGGTTTACGGGACCTTCTGGGGGGTTGGCACGTGGCCAGCACGTGAGATTAGGATACCGTAATCAAAAAATCGTTGCAGGACATCCGATTAGCTACTGCTCGCAGGAAGGAGCGAACGGCGCAGAGGAAGAGTCTCGAGGAGTCCGAGGGACGGTTGAGGAAGTGTGTAGTGTGCCTACCGTATCCGGAACGCCTTTTGCCAAAAGTCGTTGCAATGAAAGCAATTTCAGACAGCGAGATGAACTATCGGAGCGCCTCAATCAGTACGAGGTCTATCTGGATACGTGCCTCGAGAACCTGAGCAAGACCACCAGGTAACGATCTGTTTTATGCTTTCCATTTTCAAATCGAGTTTGAATTGTGATTCATTTGAGTTTCATTGTACTTTCAAGCAATGACGTTCGCTAAGGGAAATGATGATGATCCGTTTGTCTCCGGTGAAAAATTAAAAAAATCTGAATTTCAGACGCATCTCGATCCTGTCGACGACGGAGAAGGCGGGAAAGATCAGCAAGGTACCGTATTCTCTTCTCCTACCGTATCCCTTACCCTCATAGCTACTGTAGTCCATTTATCGATCGATTAAATGTTTCCTTTATGAACTTCTTATTGATTAGATGCCGTATTCTTCCAATCGATTAGCTGCGGTATTACTCGACCTACCGTATTCCCTCCCTGATTCAGGCGCGTACCTCGGCCGACACTCGACAGCTGCACAAGTCCACCGTGGAGAAGCTGTTCCGGAAGGGCGTCCTCGTCGATAACAAGATCGCCGGATCGGACAATGCAAGGAGGTACGGTAGGAGGATGGTAGCCTGTCGATTAGTGGAGTTATTTCCCTGGTCCTAGATAACGATAGCTTACTGTAGAATTATACCCTGGGTTACGGTAATTACCGTACTCCCTTTCAGAGCTGCCAAGTGGAATGTTGAGTTTGCTCGTTCCGAGAAGAAGGGCGTCTTCGAGGTCCGCGTCCTGGACGGAAAGGAGCCACTCGGAGAGTATACGGTAGACTTCCAGGTGGGTATCGATTATCGATTTTTCACCTACCGTAATCTCTTCCCTTCAGGACCTGCTGCAGGCTCAATACCGTAGTGAGAAGCAGTATACGGTGAAGAATTCGCTCGTCTTCTCCATCAACGAACTCATCGCTCACATCAACAAGAAGTTCTACGGACAGTAGTAGTGTGTCTACCGTAGCCTTTTCCCAAACGTCGTCGCCATATCCCACACCCTCACCACCATACACCCTCTCGCCTAATAACCCTCGCCCCTCCCGATCTACCCCATCTCGTGAAACACGAACCTATATCAGTGCGTTCGCCTAAGAATCGCCACTTTCTAGAAAAATCCGTACAGCAAAATATAACACCCTGATTTTTTCACTGATTCTAGTAGACCTTGACCCCCTCGATCGATCGCCGTCAATATTTTGATCACTCGATCCTAATTTGCCTAGATAATTAAGGTCAAAGTTAAGCATGTTTCTCGGATTTTTAACCATTTCTCATGAACAAGTGGATGAAATCTCTTGAAAATCGAGTTCTATGGGTAGTTTTGTGCGCTGAACACGCCTGTGATGTTCAATTTTTGAAAACTGAAAATTTGCATATTGGTCAAAATTTCAAACTCGATTTTCTAGAAAACGAAGAAAAAAGGTACTCCAATTTTTTGATATGTTGTAGCCCTTTACGAGAGCTCTGCAGCGCCCCCGGTGTTGTCTCGTAACGAGGGCCGCTTCGTACTTAAAACTTAAGAAAACTAGAAATTTCTAATCGAGAGATACGTCATTTTACACTCTCATTCCGTCCCATTTCACTCACCCGTGCGGTGAGAAATGACTCAGTCGCCTCATTGGCTTTGAATTTCCACATTTGATCTTGATTTGTCTCGTCTGATCCCTGATACATCATGCAAATAGATATGCAAATCAAATCGATCTTCTCCAGATGGCAATTTCTCATTCTTGATCAGTTCACAGCATACGGCAGCATTCGCTCTTTTGTCCTTGTTCTCTTTGACGGCCTTTTATAGCTGTCAGAACTCAGGTAAATTCAAGATACTATGTAAAAAGACATATTTTGACTGAAGTTGATGATGGATAAGACGAGACGAATGTGGAAATTCAAAGTGAAGCCAATGAGGCGACTGAGTCATTTCTCACCGCACGGGTGAGTGAAATGGGACGGAATGAGAGTGTAAAATGACGTATCTCTCGATTAGAAATTTCTAGTTTTCTTAAGTTTTAAGTACGAAGCGGCCCTCGTTACGAGACAACACCGGGGGCGCTGCAGAGCTCTCGTAAAGGGCTACAACATATCAAAAAATTGGAGTACCTTTTTTCTTCGTTTTCTAGAAAATCGAGTTTAAAATTTTGACCAATATGCAAATTTTCAGTTTTTAAAAATTGAACATCACAGGCGTGTTCAGCGCACAAAACTACCCCTAGAACTCAATTTTCAAGAGATTTCATCCACTTGTTCATGAGAAATGGTTAAAAACCCGAGAAACATGCTTAACTTTGACCTTAATTATCTAGGCAAATTAGGATCGAGTGATCAAAATATTGACGGCGATCGATCGAGGGGGTCAAGGTCTACTAGAATCAGTAAAAAAATCAGGGTGTTATATTTTGCTGTACGGAGGGGTGGCGATTCTTAGGCGAACGCACTGATATTCCATGTACGCAGTCCAAAACCGGTGATTATCTCGCTTCTCAAGCCTTTTGTATCGAATTACCCTCCCTTAGCCAGTTCATTCCCATCACTGTCCCAATGATAATACTCGGATAAAGGATATCAAAGACTTATCTGATTGGATGTAACGACAGACTAAACTTATTTTGTTCATTAAGAATTCTGGAAAAATCGATAAATGCTGATGTTCCCACATTATCGAAAGATCGTGAAACGCATTCGAGCTTAAAAAATCGAACTTTCGACCTCTACAAATTGCACTAGTTTGAACACTAATGCAGCGAATGACGAAGTTGTGTGTTTAATTGTTTATTTTCCCTGATAGGTGAGGCCATCAAATCACAGGAAGAGTTGGATTGATCTTATACGGACACCATGAAGCATATCTGATTTAGACTCTGAACTTTCGCCCCCTTTCAATCTCGTTAGTCCCGACCGGGAACCCTGGCGTCAACCCCAGTGACGTCTTCTCAATCGTTTGTCTCTTCCGACTTCCTCCTTTCTTCCTCATCCTCACAATGAAATCTCTTCTTCCCTTCGAAGTTGGCCTTGTTATGGAATCGGCGCGGCCGGCACAAGCCGAATTTCAGCCGTTTTTCTTCGCATATTTCGTTCTTTTCTCTTCTCCTTTCCCAATCCTCCGGAGATCCATCACTCAAAGGATAGAAAGGATAGAGGGGCGAATCTTCTTTCTTTCAACCCTCCACTCCACTCCCCAACTTGAACCTTCGCCCTCTGGAGAATCAAAGTGGGATGAGAAGTGGAATGGAGTCCCCCGACGGCGAGGATCTCTTCATTTCGCATGAGCTCTCGGGCATCAAGCCTGGAAAGATAATTCGAAATTCAGAGAGTCATCTCAGAGGTCCGTCGGAATTTGCGATAGCGCCCCGTCAGAATTGACACGGGAAGAATTCGTCACTTTTTGCGCGTGAGCCTGGGAGAATTTGCCTGCTAAGGAATTCCATTGTCTTCTTCGAGCTGGAGGAGGGCGATTCCGCTATTCGCACCCCCCTTTGGAAACGTCATCGTTAGCGCCGCACAAAGGGAGAATCATCAAAGAGATTCCAGTAGATGGTCTGATGAGCGGAAATGGAATGGTATTCTGCGCGCTAGTGAATGATGCAGACACTTCCTTGGCCATCTACCATCAGTTGTTCAAAATTCGCCATGTTACCAGAATCATCAACGGATGAGAACTTCGAAGCCTTGACCAGATGCTCTGAAGGGGATTCCGCTAGCTGATTTTGGCTTGGAGATGCAGAAGTTGCCTACGGTCTTTGCTGCGTTGTGCAATAAGTGATCCCGCAAGAATCATCAACGAGGTTTCTCTAGATGAGTGCTTTGGGGATCTTGTTCTGATGAACGGAATAGGATTTTGCAAGTGGTTTTGGTTTGGAGGTGCAGGAGAAGTTGCCTCTGATCTTTGATAGGTTGTTCGGAAAGCAGAATGACCAACAAGGTTCCACTAAATGATGACTTAGTCTTAGTAACTTGCTCTGATGATCGGCTCCATGAAGAGACTCGGTCAATTCACTCCTACTACTCGTTCACCACTCAGAATTATGAATGTGCATGCGAAATTATGAGAACCCTTCAGAAAGTACAGCCTGACTTTTCTAAAAAGGATTCTGCCTAGTTATTATTTCAAGTGGCGATGTTCGTCAAATCTTGTGCCCTGTTTGATGAGCAAGTACCAATTCCTTCAGTAGCTTCATTGTTCCCTGAATAAATCCCCCAATTCCCCCTATTCACTTCCCGAATCAAAGATTGTTTTATGTGGGGTGAACGCAGTCTTCCGGTTGAATAACTGATTGGAATCCGTCGAATCCTCTCCCATTTCGCATTCTGGATTTGCCCAAGGGTGGAGGAATCTCTTCCCCCATCTTCTTCCCCCTTCTCCTTTCCCATTCCATCGCGCAAGAACGCGCTTGCGAGCCATGAATTATCCACGCCTTTTGCCAATCTGGAGCATCGTTTTCCATCGAGAGAGACGAAAATGGATGGAAGATGACTTCAAAGATGACGTTCGGATTCTAATTTTGGCCCTTTCAGGATGATAAATTCATCTCATCATTCCGTATGTGCTCTCTGTTGGTCACCAGTATTTCTGATCTCTGCAAGAATCTACCTGAATCGACCCTGATTATCTGGCTTAGAAGCCATGTTTCCGTGTTTCGCTCTAGAGCCGTCGATTCCGGTGCAACCGGAGAATATTCGGGTGGTGGTGAAACTGCGGCTCTCCGGGTGGAAAGAAAGAGGAAAAAATGCCCACAAGCTCCCGTGGTGCGCAACTCGATTCCCGTGGGAGCGCATCTCCACCACTCAAATGCGCGCAGTTGGACTCGTGTTTCAAAGTGGAGAGAGAAAGGGAAAGCATGACGAAAAGAGCGGCGAGTTTCCGGTTGTTTGAGAAGTTGTTGCCAACTCTCAATCCTAATTGACGGATGCGCGATGGGATGCCCATGTTTCCTAGGCTCAGATGCTATCTTTGAAATCAGTAATAGCAGGGTACCCGGATCATCCGAATTTCTGGCGTTCGTCACCACTATTTCTTGACGATATCCATTGACTGTTAGCGTGGATCGATTCATACGTATTGATACATATATTTTTGGACTAGTTTTCGTGTATTCCTGGGTCCTTTGTGAGAGTACGAACTGCGTGAGGGTAGAGGGAGAAGGGCTAAATCTCATCCTCCACAAGACAGAGCGAAGAAAAGGGAGGCCCGAAGTCGGGAACAATCAGATTTGGGCGGGGAAGACTCCTCCGTGTGACTAAGAGAAGGGGCCTCGTCACACTTTGTTGGGGGCGAAGAAGCTCCGCCCTCTTTTGCTCAGTCACACGAACTCTCAGCTGAGCTATCGCCGCCTGCCCAGCGCCAGTTCGCAGTTCCTTTTGTCCGAGATGAGTGGTAAATTGTCTTCCTGGGATGATAGACTTATGCCGGCTTCTTAGCTTTATGATTAGGGCTTTCAGAATGCACCATCCTTTCTCTTCATCTCCCTTCCTTCTTGACAGTTTGACCGTAAGTGCGTGAACTAAAGACATCATTACGCGTATGTCGAACTCAAGCTTCAAGAATTCTTACGGAGTCCTCTACCGTAATTACATATTCTCCTTGAGTGAACTAGAATTAACCAGTGATCTGACGACCACGCGATAGTGACGAATCAACCATCATGCCTTATCGTTTCCAAGATTTACCAGCGCAATCACTGCATTTATCTGGTACAGTAGCACTTTTCCGCTTCCCGCGTGATTATGCTTCTAACTCACGGGTGGGTCGTTGAGACAGGTTTTACCACTCCTACGATGCCTATGCATTTTACGATGTAGGCAGGCACTGAAATTTGAAGTTTCCACTTCTTTGGTGGAAACTTCAAAGTTTTGTATCTCAAAATTTGATCTCTGATCTCCGTTGTTCATTCTTCGAGGATCCTTGTTAGTATTCCGCGTTCCCCTCCCACTTCTCCTTTCTCTCCTTATTCCTCGAATTTCTCAAGATCTCTCTATCCCGAATCGAGATTTCTTTCTCCACTCCTCGTGAAATTGCCCTAGTTATTCATCCTCGAGGCCTGTGTTTTTGAGTTGACGTCTCCCCTTATGGTCTGACTCTCTTCATTTCCCATGCTCTCTCGCAGTCTCTGACCGGAGAGAGACCTTGGGAAATGTAGAGACGTCTCCGCGCAGGCTCAAAAAGCCTCAATTAGGGAGACCTTGCGGCTCTCGTTTTTCATCCGCTTCAATCGTAGATTCCATTCATCACATCGTCAATTCATCACTTTCATTCCTTGAGTTCCTTATTGTCTTCTCCATCCATCGAATGAAGTCCACTGAATCAAACCCAACCAATGAATGATTCACGATTCTGGACCAAAAGAGAAGTTCCGACTCGACGGATTCAGACGAAGTTTCGCGCACGATGAAATAATCATCGTCTCTCAGTTTGAAAGAAGGACTCTTTAAAAATGCCACCTCCTCATCTCCCAGTGTCTTCCCTCCCTCTCCCTCTCCCTTCCCTTCCTCCCATTCTTCCCTCCTTTCCCTTTTCCTCGCTTCGCTTCGATGGTTCCCATGGTTCTGGAGGCACACTCTTCTCCCATTTCACATTTGGTGTATCTATGATCCAGCTATTGCGACGTCGGCAAACGTCGGCGGGCCGTGGTGCACCGGCCGCACCACCGAAGCTCACGACACCGCTGACGTCAGTAGTATGCTCGATGGTCCCTGGGGAGTGCTGTGGAGGAGGGTCTGAGGAAGAGACGAGAGCGGGGAGGAGAAGGGAGGAGAGATTGTTAGAAAGTCCGACTTTTCCATTTTCTTCCCCAGTCCTTTTCTCGCTTTTTCGACCTCTTTTCACGCTGATTTCGGGCCTTGCGCGAGTAGGATGAATCGAGTACGCTAGAGGGACTAGACGAGCCCTTTTTGCTTTCAAACGAGACTTGGATATCCGCATTGTTCGCTTCGAATTCATTGCAATTGCTTGGCAACTGTTTGACAAGCCAGCTTGACTATTTGACAGTAGCAAAGAACATGATTCAAATTGAACCTTTTCTACTCCATTTACTAATTTAGCACTCTTTCTGCACACTGCTCGCTTGAAATAGCGCATTAATTGGGCAGAATTACTCCTCATTCTCAATTTGCGTCACTGATTCGCTTCCAAAACGACACTAGAGGCAACAATTTGGACGTAGATCAAGGCCCGTATTCTCGTAACAACAGACAGGAGGAATTCGTGGAATACCGATACAATATGGCTTGTGGGTTCTTTGTTCTCACATTGTGGACCCAAACTTGTGCCTTCCTCTCTGTTTCTCACGGTCTAGCTGGCACTTGTCACGAGCCATAACTGAATAGCTGGAGACTGGTGGAATGGGAATCTTCATTCTTTGTTCATTCGAATTCACAGTTATTGTCTGAATACGTTTCACGTTCTGTATATCCGAGATCAGCACCAGTCTTGTGTAATAGTTGTCAGTTGAATGGGTTTAAAACGAAACACGATGTAATTTTTTAAAAACCGATTTTTAGTTGTAGTTTCCCCAACCCGATATCCAATCCATCGTTCTCTTCCCACGGTCAGCCGAAGAATCGGGAGATTGTGGGAGTGAATGACGTATGTCATCATGATTTCTCCCCTGCATTCCGCTCATTCACGGATCTTTACCTACATCATTCTCCAAGAAGCGTGGAGCGCTCCCAATTATTATGGGGAACGTTTAGCGTGCACCAGAGTGAGACGCCGAGGTACATTTTGAACCCAAACCCATTTCGCCCTCCATCTTCACATTTCCTGAAAATTCGGGAAAAGCTGCTCGAAGGCCGCGCTCTGAAATGCCGGAAATTCAATCTGTCGAGCGTTTCCATCAAAATTCTTCCTCCCCTTCTCTCAAGTGAGCGCGAATCTTCTTGTCTTTCTCCACTCCTCTTCTCTCCCTCCTCATGTTCCCTCTTCCACCTTTCCCTGCAGCAGTCTCCTGCTTCCGGAGTGGAGAGGTAACGCCCCCGCGGACTACTGTAGGAGGAGGAGTGCACCCTACCCGATTGCGCGAGACTTACTCATTGTTGGATTCCATTCCTTCGCTCCGCAAAGATTTGCCCAAATTCTGATCTTTGGGTTTCTTCAATATTACTGCACGTAAGATCACCTCAATTAGAAATAATATTATTCACCCCTCATTCTCCCCCCTTCCCTCCGTCCCGACCGGTCCACCGCCCTCGCTTCTAACCTACTCGGTGACGTTTAGTCTTCAATATCGATCTAAAGTTCCGGGAAACTGCGCGAGATCTTCGACCGCCTCACTCGAAACGCCTCTGACGCTCTCACACCGTTCCGTTTGCCATAGAGATTGTCGCTGAATCGCTCTAGCTACATTCCTTTTGTATTTCGGTAGATGGGAATTGAATGCGAGACGGTGTAGTCTATCTCTCGCTCTCAGCTGACGGGAGAATGTGAGAATACTGCGGAGACTAACGAACGAGTATTCACATTTCTCCACTCGCTAATCAGGCTTGTTTTCTAGACTTAGTTACACTCCCCCCCCCACTCATCTAGGCTTCCGTAGATCCAAGGATGGGGATAGGTTTGTGAGGATAAGAATTCCCGTACTTGGATTAGGCTTACCGTACTACGATAGGTCTTACAGTACAAGAATAGGACTCACCGTACTCCTTTTCCAGTCATGATCCTTACCGTACTCTCGTTCGCGGCGGAACTCGCCCGTCTCTACCGTACTCGCTCCCTCTATTATCGATCTCTGACCGATCCGTTGCGCGTGTCTCCGCTGTGTGCCGTCGTGTCGAAGTCAGTTCGCGATCGCTCGTGACGGTGTAAGGAAGGATTACGGTAGTCGAGTTGTTGCAGGCGGAAGATGTCGATCAAGTTGGTGATCTTCGACAAGGACGGCACACTCGTTGACTTCCACTCCATGTGGATCCCGTGGGCGAGAGCTACCGTAGCACTGTGAGTTGGATTACGGTATTGATTGGATTACGATTTCGGAATACAAACTGCACCGTCTCCTCATCTCTAGTCCTGAGAACTGTTACAGAAGTGATGATTTTTATTTCCCAAAAAGAGAATACTGTCATTAGAATCGAACGAGTCGAGGAAATTTCATGGAAGCTGTGAAACATATTTGAAATTCAATTTACCAAATTCGAAATTGTTCAGACTGGAGAAGGAGACGGGCATCGCGTGTGCTCCTGCAGTCTACAAAACGCTCGGCGTCGACCCTCTCACCTCCAAGGTTTGATTTGATGTTTTGATGTTATTTTGATTATTAGGTGCATTGCTGCTCTGAACCTGTTTCGGTTATGTTTCACGTCTCCTAGAAACCTCCTCGTTACCTACCTGCTGTGATTCCTTCGGCCAGGCTTCAAAATACCTCAGAACCACAATATTTTGCCTTGTTGAATCTGGAATACAAGAATACCAGCGAACAATGTGATGAAAGAATAGCGTAGCATGACGAAAAGGAATTCAATTCCCAGTATGGTCGTACTCTCCCATGGCGTAGGCGTTCCCTCAGATTCTGTCTTGTATTCCTGGGAATTGAATTTCCTCCTTCTGAATTCGTCTGTTCGTTCTCTGATGATGTTGTTATCCTCACAGATTCGACGTCGCTTCCTATTTTTCTTCCGCCACTTTTCCTTCTCGGTACAAAATCGAGTTTAGAATGCACCCGTCGATCGAAACCGCGTTTGTTTGAACTAAGCGAATTCTTCGGGGGCGGCGAATTTTACGCACAATATCGGTCCCCGGGGCGGTCAGTAGAAAAAACAAAGAATACCCTGGTAGACTATGAAAACATGAGCTCCCAGAGGAGGGAAGAACAAGCGCAAAGGGTACATTACGCATGAAGGGCTTTCAAGAATGCACGAAGACGTCTTTTCCTTCTTCATATTTTGGACCCCTTTGTGAAAAAATAAACATTTTAAAGATAAATAAAAACGTATTTGCATTATTCAAATTCAGGTATCGATGGGCGCCCTCGCGGAGAAGACGCTGCTTGGCATCAGAGAGGACGTCAGCAAGACCCTCCAGGTGAGCAGCGTGTAGTTTCCCATTTGCCTATCCGGTGGTGAATGGTGAACATTCCCATTTCCCTTTTCGCAACCTTCCATTGAACAGTACCGATTTTGGCGATGGTGGTGGGCGGTGCAAATTCCCAATTGCAGTCGCTCGGCATCCCGCAGGAGCGCGCCGATGAGATCTGCCTAGTGGCCGTGCCCGAGGTGCGTTTCGCAAATTGATAATTGATCAGTTCTCGATCGGAGTGGGTTACGGTAGATTACGGTAGTCGATTGCAGGCGGTCAAGGGCGGCGTCACTCGTCCGGTGTGCGATCTTCCCACGCTCTTCGAGTCGCTGGCCAGACGCGGCGTGCGATCGGCGGTGTGCACGGCGGACTCGCGGTGAGGCGTGCGGGGTGTAGATTACTAATTGCCTGAGTGCCGGAGCACGGTGAACATTCCAAATTACCATTGACGCTGAACAAATTGCAATATTCACAGACGCGCCACGGTCAACCAGCTGGACATGCTCGGCATCGCGCCCTACATGGACCTCGTCGTGTGCGGCAACGATCAGGGTGAGGAGGTTGATCTTTGATCTTAGGAGTATGATCTTTGATCTCTGCAGGCATCATCCCTAAGCCCTCGCCGCACTGCGCCATCCAGATCTGCAAGAAGCTGGGCGTCGAACTGAACGTTGGTCTTTGATCTTTGATCTTCATACCGTGACCTATCGTAACCCATCTCTTCCGTTCAGGAGGCGCTCATGGTGGGCGATACGGTAGCCGACGTGAAGATGGGTCGAGTGGCGGGTCTGCGCGCTTCGGTCGCCGTCCTCTCTGGCATTGGCAACAAGGAAACCCTCGGACAGTACTCGGACTTCTTCGTGAGTTGATCTTTGATCTTTGAGAAAGCCGTGCCCCTTCCCCTTATCTTGCGCTTCTCCATCTTCGATTCCACATCTCTGGTAGTATAGTGGTTAGTATCCGCGCCTGTCACGTGCGAGACCCGGGTTCAATTCCCGGCCAGAGAGAATCTTTTGCATTATTTTCGTTGCTTTTCAAAATCAGAAATGGCAAAATGTTTCTGCGTTCGGGGGGAATCGAACCCCCGTCGAATGCTTGGAAGGCATCCATGCTGACCATTACACCACGAACGCGGCTGACAGGAGTGGATGTGGATGTGGCTTAATCCCTTGAGAAAGCAAGCGACCGGTTTGGACAGTCGCGAAGATAGAAAGGACATGTGAAAGGGAAAGCCGCGGAATAAAAATTATTGATTTAGTCAAAATTTGATCTTTGAACTTTGCAGTGCGAAGACGTGTCCGAACTGCCGATACTGATCGATAAGCTCAACGAGGACATGAAGCGCGGCTAATCGTCGACGACGTTTACCAAACCTCGCCGTGTACACCACACACCACACCATACTCGCCCATTCTCATACTCGATAATATGCCTTGATCTCACAGCTTGTCTTATTTGTGTGCACATTAATATTTATTTGTCCGATGTATATGCCAACAATTGTCCCCCGTAGACCCCCGTTACCCAGCGGTGCTTTTCTTCCCGAGATGTATTTAGAACACAAAGAGAGTATTTTATCGTTCCGGTGATGACCACAACCCCCCCCCTACAGTAACCTCACAAATCCCTTTGTCCCACACCAAAGCCGTCCCCACTACCTGCTACCACTACCCGGATAGAGACGGGATACACACAACAGCAATAGTCAAATTGACATAGAGTTGCCTCACGAGAAGAGTTCTATTTCACTTATTTTTCACTATGAGAAGCAGAGAAACAGATGATAAAGAAGTATTTATTTGCTGTCGAACGTTTATCGTTGCTGAATACTTGCATTGATGAGATTTTGAGAAGTTTTGATTCATCCCGCTCTCACTTTCGAATAGGCGTTTTCATGCTATCATATGTTTTCGAATGCACACTCTTTCCTCACTGTGCTCTGACTTTGCAAGTGCCAACCAAGTGCGAACTTCTTCTTTTTTGTATAATACGCCATTGGTTTACAAATATCCATTCTTGCGCCTAAAATTCATAATTTCCAAATGCTTATTCATTTTTGCTTACTCATCAACGGTTTATGGGGCTTTTGTAATCGATTAGATAGTGCATTTTGGGGCTTTTTTGGCCGATTAGTAATCACCGATCCGGCCATTTTTCTTTGTACGATATAATATTATTACTCACAGCACAGGTGTGCTAGCGTGTTCTCTCGCCGAAAGGACACATTGTGTTAGTAACCCGCGTCCTTTTCCAATAGGCGCTCTCCCTCTCCTTCGAATGTTTTCGAAAATACGCTCCCTCCCCCCTCGCCCTTTCCCGCATACACTCTCGCTCTACCCTCGATCCCTTACCTATAAAGTCTTTCATACAGCCACTTTGTCTTTTTATTATCTACAAGGTAAACTTTGATGTTGTACGATTATTTTCGAGGCTGATCCTTTTCTTTTGTCGAATGCGCTCTCATTCTCGTTTCGCAATGAAAATATTGTATTTATCACACTTTCTCTTACACCCTGCTTCAAACTATCCATTTTGCCACCCCACACCCCTTTCTCTGTCATTTGCCCACTTGCTTTCCCAAAGTTACAATCTCTACGCCAAATATGTTTTCTAATACCCCATCTGTGAGAACCGGTTGCCAGCGGCTGCGAGGGATAAGATCGCGCCCTGATCCCTTCCTTCCAACCGCGTTCGTGGTGTAATGGTCAGCATGGATGCCTTCCAAGCATTCGACGGGGGTTCGATTCCCCCCGAACGCATAAACGTTTTGCCAATTTTCCATATTTTTATGCGAAAAGTTTGCAAAAGATTCTCTCTGGCCGGGAATTGAACCCGGGTCTCGCACGTGACAGGCGCGGATACTAACCACTATACTACCAGAGATTTGAAAACCAAAGTGAGTAGTTGAGCTAATCAAGCATCAGATTCAGCGGCAATGTCCTTCAGACGATGTCATCTCATGTCGGATCCAAATTTGATTAGGAGGCAGGTAGTAGATTAATGGATATGCGGTTTAAATTCCCAATATCAACTGATGCTCTTTTTCCTTTTACATCACTTGTTTTCGATTAGTTTCGAAATCGAGAGCGAGCGAGAAAAAAGAGATAGTGTAAACCCCTTCACAATGTTCTCTCTTGTGATTGATCATTTTCATCCTATTATCATTCGTTCAACAATGCCTATTGTAGGAACAACAGCGATGGAATCTGCTTGGAGACGTGACGATGAACATGGTTCGCGCCGGTCGTACTCGCCGTTTGCGCCGTTCGATGAGATGAGGAAGAGGAAGCATTCTGACGATGGAGTGGAGAAGGCGAAGAAGGCTAAGAAAGAGAAAAAACAGGATAAGAAGCACAGAGAAAGAGAGGAGAAAGGTTAGTATTTTTAATATTCTAGCATGAAAATTTGATTTCTAAATTGTAAAAGATATCGATGTAGGGTTTTGAAGGCGAGCTGTATTTTAATTCACCATTCATTCTGCCCTGAAATATTCAGCCAATGCAGGGTTCAGGGTCATGGTTGTTGATCAATACGAAGTAATGAGATTTTTCAGATGGTCGACGAGAAAAAGATTCAAAGCGAAGGGACAGTGACCGATTGAACTTTACGAAAATCTCGAATGGAGAGAGGGAGAGAAGTGAGAGCCCAGCTGAGGTGAGGTATCCATTTTAGCTTCCCGAATAGCTAAGAAATTGTATTCTTCGAAGTATCTTTGAGAAAAGGATCCGTTGAGTCAGTCGATTGGGTGATTTTTCAATACAATATTCGATCAATACCTTTATTCGATCAATTCAGATTGATTGGATGGACTCCGATGATGAAGATAAGAAGATCGAGGAATTGCGTCGAAGGAGACAGGCTATGATGGAAAAAGCAGTGAATATGAAAGATGACGCGATGCGATCTGTGCCTCAATGCCAGGAAATAATGTGAGTGAGTTTGATTTTACATGTTAGTATTTAGAAGATGGGATTAATTTGCAGAGACATCGATGACGCCTTGCCCCAAGATGAATCGAAGAAGGAACTGGAAGTTGCGCACAAGAAACCAATTGAATTCGACATGTTTGCAGAGAATATCGAGATTCAAAAAGTAAGTAAGTCCCATTGGCCAATATTTTTTGATAATTTACGAACAATTTCTTTTAGATCAGTCCAACTGTCCAACACAGTTCAACTCCAACATTGCCTGCATTGACGAATGAAGTAAACGTCTCATTGAAAGACAATTGGGATGATGAAGATGGATACTACCGTAAGTTATTGATTTTTTTTCACCGATGACTCTGGTTTCACGGAAACTCTGAATGTGAAAACGTCAGAAAGTTCTCCACGTTTTTAGAGAGGCTGGTGATAGGCATAGATTGTGAGTTCCCAAAAGTTCCATCATCCAATCATAATTTCGTGCACTGCACCCCTCAACAGTTTCATTCAGGCGTGCGAGTCGGGGAGCTGCTCGATGGTCGCTACCGTATCCTTGGATCCACCGGCGCCGGTGTATTCGGAAACGTCGTCCGGTGTACGGACACCACAAAGAACACGACGGTCGCAGTCAAAGTCATCAGGAGCAACGATCTGATGTAAGTACTACAAATAATAATAATTTTTGAAAATTGAGGTTTACAGGAGAAAATCGGGAAAGCGAGAACTGGAAGTTCTGCGGAAGTTGAACGAAGCAGACCGTAAGGACAGAATGCATTGTCTTCGATTGCACTCCTCTTTCAATCATCAAAATCATCTCTGTCTCGTCTTCGAGAATCTATCGTGAGTTATTTTATCGTTGTTTTTTTCATAATAACAATTACGAGAAGCAGCTATCCTACAGAAATCTTGAAGTAGTCTCCCAATAATCGTATTTCTTCCAGCATGAACCTGCGTGAACTTCTGAAGAAGTACGGCAGCAAGAAGGGTTTACCCATCGATAAAGTGCGAAAGTACGCGAGACATCTTCTCCTGGCTCTCAATCTCCTCAAGGATTGCCAAATCATTCATGCTGACATCAAGCCGGACAATATCATGGTAAGGTCGCTTTTATGTTCTCTTGGACATTGAATATAGTTCTGTAACCTAATGATTTCTAAATAACAAAGTCAACTTCAGGATCAGTTTAGCAGCTTTTGACAACTCGGAACTTTTTCGGGGTTCGCCCGGGCTCCGACCTGTTAGAAGTGAGACGGGAATGAAAAGTGGGGAATACAGGGGGAAATGTCTGCATTACTAGTTGAAGATGTGAATAATTTTAATTTTCAGGTCGATGAGAGCCGAACAACACTCAAACTGTGCGATTTCGGCTCTTCAGCGTCGATTTCTGACCAGGAAATTGCACCGTACCTCGTGGCGAGATATTATCGCGCTCCCGAAATCAGTGAGTTTTATTTATTATTTTAATTTATTTTTATTTAGTTTCAATTTTAAATTTCAGTGCTCGGAATTCAACCTGACTTCGCCGTCGATATGTGGTCCGTGGCAGCAACGTTGTTCGAATTGACGACTGGGAAGTTGTTGTTTCCCGGAACGAGCAATAATCACATGCTGAAGGTTAGTTTACTTATTATTTCAATTTCAATATTGATAGTTTTGTTGACGACGATTCGATTGGAGGAGGTGTGATGGGCATTGTTTTTTTCGAAAATATAATAATATTTTTAGTTGATCGCCGATGTCAAGGGAGCGTATCCAAACAAGCTCATTAGGAAAGGCGCCTTCAAAGATCAACACTTCGATTCAGCCAACAACTTTCTTTACAGTGAAATTGACAAAGTGACTCAGAGAGGCAAGGTTGGTCGGTTCGATTATTCCTCTTTACAGTATTTTTTTCAGATATCGACACTCAACAATCTCCGACCTACTCGATCTCTGGAATCTGAATTGATAAGCAATCGAAAAATGGACGAAGATTCGATGGTGATCATGAAATCATTCGGAAGCCTTCTGGATCAGATGCTTTCTCTCGATCCGTCAAGGAGAATCACTGTTAGGGATGCACTCAAGCACCAATTTATTACTGGGATGTGAATCGAAAATATGAACTGACTTGTAATGCTGAATTGTACAATCCCTTTGAATTATTCATTGTATACTGTGTATAGGATAAATATTTCTCTGTAAATAACCTTCGTAAAATAGTGTCGTTCTTGTTGCTGTGTAGATACTGTGAGTGCCCCTCATCGACGCGAAAGGAAAAGCTTTGCAACCGATAACCGGTTGCCAGCGGCTGCTAGGGATAAGATCGCGCCCTGAGCCCTTCCTTCCAACCGCGTTCGTGGTGTAATGGTCAGCATGGATGCCTTCCAAGCATTCGACGAACGCAGAAATCTTTTGCCATTTTTTCATATTTTTATACGAAAAGGATGCAAAAAGATTCTCTCTGGCCGGGAATTGAACCCGGGTCTCGCACGTGACAGGCGCGGATACTAACCACTATACTACCAGAGATGTGATGTGCATCGCTTGAAATGCTTTACTTACAGAACATGCCTCAGGAGAACACCAATCACGTGTTGTTTCATTTGAACTACGAGGAGCATGTGGTGGTTATCAATGAAGATTGGAATCCTCACTCAAACAATGCCACAAAATCTACGGAAGATGTACGTATTTTTCCCTTCGCTCAATCAACACTTGGTAAGGGGCAGGAGCCCGTGTGAACGTGACTTCGACGTTGAGAGGTGGTGGAATAGTGGATACTGAGGAGAACGAGAGATGCTGAATGAAGGAAGTGAAGTAGAGGAATAGCTCCATCCTAGCCAGACCCTCCCCGAGACATGATCGTTTGCCGATTGAGAATGGAGCAATGCGTTGGTCCTGGAAATTTCTATTTTTTCTTAGTGATTGAATTTTGCGAGAATCAAGAGAATTTCATGATCAAAGAATAATCATTATATGTTGAAAAGGGCACGCATAACCCACTTTCACGAATTCTCCATTCCCATTCAGATGCCGTTCGGGACAGAACAATTCCGGGCGCTCGAATTCATCTGGGTCCATGTGCACCATCGCATACTCGGGAATGACGCCGGTCCCGACGGGAATGGAGTGGCCTGACAGAGGGGTGTGAGAGGGGTACGGCAAAGTACTGTATCTACAGAGGATACGGTAGTATCGATTAACCGTACCTTCGATCTGCACTGGCGCACTGACCATGCGTGTGAAGTTGACGGTGAGAATATTGGCGAGTCGATCGATTTCCTGATTGATTTACATTAGTGCATCACCACCCCTCGAAAGAAATCGTAAATGATGGTTATAGTGGATGAAATGGATACTGTGGAACGTAAGTCGAAAGGGGAAACAATATGAAACAACTGTAAGTGGTGAGAGCACATTGGCACGCGGCATTCCTCGATTGGCAAGCTCTATCGTCTGTCTGAGTGATGAGAGAACCAAAAATTACCTCGTGCTTCATTTCACACACACAGTCGTCTCTCAGACCGATGAGAGAGCACGTAAAATGAAGAGACAGCGACCCATGTTTCGAACTCTAGATACCAACCTGCAGCACAGCATTGCAATAGTGCAGCTGCTTCTGATCCTCCATTTGGATCGTCTAAATATTAAAATGGTATTTAAAATTAACAAATAAATACTCACCCGCTTGCCGATCTTTTCGTCGATTTCATGCTGAGCTCTACGTTGAACTTCGGGATGATTGATCTGAATTATAACTTATTGGTTTGCGAGTGGCATTGAATATAGGAACCATGTAGTGAAAGGCGAATCGTAGCGTGGTTACAGTCGTTTCAAATCCGGCAGTCCAAAGATCGTAGCACGATCCGATTAGTTGCTGGTGAGTAAACGTTCCTGAAACCACTTCAATTTGTGTGCAACTCACAAAAAAATTAGATCGGAAAATCAAACACGAGGAAGTTGATGCGTGAATTATGAGGAACGATAAGATGATTTGTAGGGTTCTCTTGTTGGAATTATTTGCCTATTGGAATTCCATTCCACCCCACTCATTTCCACGGAATCGATTGCATATGACCGGCGCTCAATTAGAATTCCACTCTAAATGGAATTCCATTTCTTATTGGAATTCCAATAAGAATTGTCTCTCATTTTGTCAATATAATTGTATGCAAAACTATTAATGGAATTCCAATAACTGATGGAATTCCACTAGACCGCCCGCTACGCGGGGAATGGAATGAATGGAATGACGTCACACCTTTGTTCTCGTTATTGGAATTCCGGAATTGATTCCAACAAGAGAACTCTAATGATTTGCTCACCCAAATCTTCGCCTTTCTCCTCCCTTCTCTTCATCTCTCGGATGAATGCGTCCGCGAAGCACTTTGGTTCCTCGTCTTCATTGAAATGCTTTCGAACGAGCAATAGTTCCTGTAAAAATGTAATATTCATTTATTTTTTCAAGAAAACCGGCTGTAGCTCACGTGATGAGAAAAGTTTTTGTTTGTTTTCAAATTAATCCGTGATCCGAAACATATGGGAAAATAAACTTTTCAGTATTTCCCCTAACCTGATCCAGTATCTCTAGAATCTTGTTGTTCTCGTCGACCATTCGTTTGATCGGATACCCGAATAACCAGTCGAATCGTTGAACAATGGGAATCAATTCCATCAACTGCACTACGAGGTGACCCATGCACTCCACTATCTGGAAGGAGATGGATTTTCTAAAAAAATATATAACGCTGCCTCTGAATTCCAATGCAGTTAAAATGCTACATCAAGGTTTCAAGAAAAATAAATTTTCGATGTGGTACATTTTTATTATTGAATATACCTCTTTCGATAGATCCTTGACCCTCTCGAAGAGGGGATCGTCAAAGGGCAGAGTGCGGCCAAAGGTCTGCTGCCAGATAACGTTTGAGACGCAGACCTTAAATTATTGATCAGTTTACTGGAAATTCTGAAGGGCACTCGCATCTCCCATTTCGCGCGTTCTGCTTTGATTGCCATAGTGCTTCTGTCATTCAGAACTTGTGACTAAATTTAGGGAAAGAATCGCCCATCTCAATAAATCTGTGAATGTACCATGAGTCCTAGTGTGAGATCCACCGGCTTTCTCCCTTGTCCCTCCTTCGCCCATCGATCGATGATCTCACGAGAATACTCTTGGACCGTGCTCTGAATGAATTAAAATATTTACAATTAAAAAAAAATCATGATGATATTGACAGGTATTTGCTTCGAGCAAGGACATAGTCTATGTGAAACACATGGCAGAATCAATATAAAGTGGAGTTGGAATAACCTGAACGGTCGAGTTGTTGAAGCCGACGTTTCGAAGAGCGTGAAGGGCGAAACGGCGTTGTTCCTCAAATTGTCATTTTATTATTTCGGATGGTGCAAGGCACAACTCAATTTAAGCCTTCAGTTCTGTACTGTTTCAGCGTAAATTAAACGAAAGGAGCTCCTTGACGAATAATGGCCAAAGAAGAGCATCACTACCCCACTGTTGCCTCAATATTTCATTGGTTCCACTCACCCTCCAGATGGCGTTATCGTTGAAGACGAGTCCGCACTCACCGCCAAGCAGAAGTTCGATCATATTCCTGTAATGGCTGGCTATGATTAGGATGGGTACTCGAAAAAAATGTTTGGTGATAAATAAATTTAAAATAAAAATGCCTCGGATTAATTCGATCCGCGAACTTGTCGCCGTCCCGCACGATGTGAGACTGCATGAGCTGAGGAAATATTAATATTAAATTATTAAAGAATTAAATATGTGAGCGTAACTTCGTTCCGTTTCGTTCGTTGGTGAATCCAACCGTCCAGACATTGAATTGAAACAACTTCATCACCATTTCACGCCAGTGTGAAACATATGCAATCACAGAATGCATTGCGTGACTAAAACGAAAAACCACCTGTTCAAGCAATCTCACTTTGTAATCAGTGATAATAACAGTCGGATGGGGCATCCAAACAGTAAACGCATTGCCGTACTTGCGCTTCCATTCGAAGAATTTCTGGAATTATTTTGAGAGTCTGACTCGCCATCTGACTTTCGAAATTCACCTTATCCAAGTCAGCCTCAAACTGATGGAAGTTGCCTATGAGAGGCAATGGTGGAGGACCGGGTGGGAGACCTGCAGTAACATACGAAATCAGATCCTAAGTTTGGGAAATAACTAGGAACGTACCTTTGATCCGATTGATAAAGAGCGAATAGCAGAGAATTCCTACGATCGCAAGGGCGGCTAAGAGGAAAATCATGCCTGAACAAGCATGAAATCAGAAGTAATGCAATTCGTGATTATCGTAGGAGAATATCAAGTAAAAGAATAACATGAAAACGACTGAAATTCGCTCGTGGAGCAGAATTGGTTGAGTTTCACGCGCGAAAGATTTACATAGAAAATAAGGGCTACATTATGGCTCGATAGTGTTTGATAGAAAATAACAATTACGGTATGAGCATCCGGCTCACTTATAAATAGTGAACAATGAATGCCAGAAGCTAAGCAAAGAACAGTGAATTGGCTAGATTCGATGAGTGAGAGAGATGGGAAAGTGAAGAGACAACTGATCTATGCACCTTCACTCTAGTGTTAACCTACATGACTACACAATTAACCTAGTTTGAACGCATTGTGGAAATATAGGAGCACGTGATTGTATCTTCACAATTTTCTTCGGCAAATTTTAGGTTGGAAATAATATTTTATCCTCTTTTCACACGCTCTCTAGCTCGTTGCCTGCGCGTTTCAGGGTCACTTGGAACGCAGCCAACTGCTCATATCTCAGTTCAAACGAAAAATGAAAACATGGGAGTTTCGAAAGTGTTATCGGGTAGCTACGACCCACAAGCTCAAATCGAGATCTCAGTTAGCCAGATATTCATGGGACACCTTCGTTGAGGAGTGTGATCGCGTACTCTCGTCCCCGTCCCCTCCCAGAAAACTACGGACCCCCTCGCAATGATAGACCGGCGCCTCCCATGAACGCTACTTCCGATCTCACTTATTCAGACAATGGATCGACTGACCTCTCCTCTGATGCCTCTTCTCTCGCAAGCCCCGCTCCCTCAATTACTGCACGCGACTCCGACGTGAACGTCAACCCTCGAGGAGCAGCACGTCGCTATGAAGGAGTCAGCAAGGGTACCCCTTCATTTTTGTCCCTTTCCATCCCCCCATTCCATCTAGTATTGTGTCGTCATCATTAGTCAACCCTCTTAGTGCACGTACACTATCGATTCCCTCTTCCTGAGTCTCTTCTTATTATGCTAATCGCGGCTCCGTTAGATGCAAAATCCCTCAGATTGCTTACCTCATTTCCTCTTTTGCATACAAATCGATTTCTCTCACTGAATCTCACTCTCACTGGTTGCTTGAGACTGATAGTGACGCTTTCCTCATTGGAGGTTTCCCTGATTATCCTGCATTCCGCTGTGATCTTTGTGTTGATTCTGGTCGTGGTGTTGCTCTTATCGTTCACAATTCCCTCAGCCTCGTCCTAGTCTCCACTTTCACTGCGTGTCTCTTAGAATCGTGCATTATAGACCTTCCCCTCACTTACTGTAGTTCGCTGCCATTTCGTAAAGTTAGAGTCATCATTGCGTGTATCCTTTCCTACCCGTCTCCTCAGTTGTCTAGACCCCATTTTCTGTAACTCCGACATTGTATGTAATCTAGCCCCTTTCGTGCCCCTAAGCGACCACTTGTCTTTGATCTTTGATCTTAGAATCCCTTCCCCTTCCTCCCGCACTATTGCATCATCTAAAATGTATAGACATGCAAATTGGGATGCGATCAATGACGACATATTCTGCCATGATTGGACTATTGCCCTTTCTGCTCTTGACGCGAATAGTGCCTACGAGTACTTTGTTCAATTCATTAACAGCCTCCTCGATCAATTCGTTCCATTGTGTTTACATTTTAATTCATTTCTTTCCAGACGATGGCGGACAATCGAACTCGTGCAATTGGTCGTGTCATTGCCGCTGCGGAGGTGAGATTCATATCTTTCTTTGTTGCACAATACCAACCCCTTTAAATTGAAAATATTCCGATGATTGTGAATTTCGATTTGGACAGTATGAAAAGGATGCACAGACGTTCCATATGAGACCGTTTGCGTAAGAATCGAGCAGATCCGTAATGGTCCGGCACAGCTCAAAAATAAGAAACCTCTGAAACATTGTGATTTGGGGTTCTTGAGTATGCTGATGACGATGGCCATACTCATTTTGCTCGAAGAAGTCACGTTGGCTCCAGACGACGTCGCGTCGAAATCCGTTTTCGTTCTTTTCGGGGTACACAAATTTGCAAATTTTACGAAAACACGTTTTCGTCGACAGAATTCGATGCTGAACACACCTGTGTACTTTATTTTTCATGATTATCACGAATAATGGTGTAAATTGTAACTTCTCACGGAGTCAAAATAGAGCTTGCCAACCTGTACAGATCGGACCGGAATGACGAGAAGACTCCACTGTAAAAATTTCATCCAATTCTGTCACGGAGCTTTTGAGAAAATCAACTTATAGTGTATCCGGCTTGTAAGTAAAGTTTACCACTCTTCTCTTACTGTCTTACAATCTTTTGATCTACCCGAGTCTCTCGATCGCGACCTCTTCCCAGTCACTGCGCTCATTTTCTCAAAAGCTCCGTGACAGAGTTGGATGAAATTTTTACAGTGCCGATCTGTACAGGTTGGCAAGCTCTATTTTGACTCCGTGAGAAGTTACAATTTACACCATTATACGTGATAATCATGAAAAATAAAGTACACAGGTGTGTTCAGCATCGAATTCTGTCGACGTAAACGTGTTTTCGTAAAATTAGCAAATTTGTGTACCGCGAAAAGAACGAAAAACGGATTTCGATGCGACGTCGTCTGGAGCCAACGTGACTTCTTCGAGCAAAATGAGTATGGTCATCGTCATCAGCATACTCAAGAACCCCAAATCACAATGTTTCAGAGATTTCTCATTTTTGAGCTGTTCCGACCTTTGCTTGATTCTTAGGCGAACGGCCTCATATTTCCTATTTCAGTCCTTCGACGAGGAAGAGACTGCTCCCACTCCTCCCTCTGCTGCTTCTAAGGATAACGCTGCTGGAGGTAGTGAAGAAGGTGGAAGATGGACTGGAGAAGCTGGTTGCAGTCCAGGATGCGATACTCGAGGCTCAAAACGAGTCGAATCGACTGCAACAAGGAAACAATGCACTCATGAGAGTTCTCATCGAAAAAATGGGATGATTATGTTATTTATGATAAATAATATTTGAGATTAAATCTGAAATGAGCTGACAGTGTTGAACGTTTTATGATCACGGGCTCCAATACGAGTAGAAAAAAAATGCAAATTTTTTTCGCAAATAAAATTTTTCCTCGTCTCGAATTCCCCCTCTCTTCTTTCCTCATTCGATCGTCTACGCTCTCGACCGAGTGGTCGTCTGCCGTCTTTCTTCAATCAACAGGTATCGTATCCTCAGTTGTACATTACTGACGGACTCCTAAACATACTAATTGATCAAACGGCAGTATCGTAGTTGTACAGTGCACTTTTCAGTGTTAGTTGTACTTACAATACTTTGCCAGACGTTATAGGTTACTCACTACCACAACCACTAGATAGGTACCGTACATGAGGTGTATCTAGTACTATCTACGGAATTTTGTTTTGCAATTATCAATCTAGCATTATATCAACCGTATCCAAATGGCATTTCAGAAGCTACCGTATGTGATATTCGATACTAGGATACCGTATCGCAAGATACCGTATTTTATCAATTCATTTCTTTCCAGACGATGGCGGATAAGCGTACTCGTGCAATGCGTCGTGTCTATGAAGCTTTCTTTGACGCTGCGGAGGTGAGATTCATATCTTTGTTAGTTGCACAACCTTCCTTCGGACGCTCGCGACCACCTCGCAAGCCGCGCGCCACTAGGAATGACAGGGTAAAACTCTCACTGATTGGATTAGTCTCCTCTCTTCCCTCACTCTCTAGCTAATCCAATCAATGCGCCCGATTCTGTGGACACGAACATCGAAACGCGCTATATTATATCCCTTTTAACTGGAAATATTCCGATGATTGTGAATTTCGAGTTCGTTAGTATGAAAAAAAACGCACAGACGTTCCATATTTCCTATTTCAGTCCTCCGACGAGGAAGAGACTGCTCCCACTCCTCCCACTGCTGCTTCTAAGGACAACGAGAAGCTGCTGGAGGCAGTGAAGAAGATCGAAGAGGGAGTGGAGAAGCTGGTCGCTTCCCAGGACGAGGCGAATCGTCTGCAGGCTGAGCACAATGAGCTCATGAAAAGATTCATCGAAAAAATGTGATGATTCTGTTGGTGATGATAAATCATGTATGACATAAAATCAGCAATGAACAGTTAGTGTTGAACGATACTGTGAATAAGAGACAAGGGAAAGAGACAACTGATCAGCGCACCTTCACTCTCTAGTGTTAACCTACATGCCTACTAGGGTTGGCTAAACGGTAACGGGGTTAACGGACCGCTACGAGGGAGGGAGAAGGTAGCGGACCGCTACCCCCGCTACCCCCCGCTACGTTTCGGTAAGGGAGGAGAGCGCGAAGCTCCGCCCCCCTCTCTCTCCCCTCCGCCTGCCTTCCCTAACCCGTCTAGACTAGTGCGCGCACTTTATTGAAGACTAAGTGGAAAAGCTCCCTTCCCCGAAACGTAGCGGGGGGTTGCGGGGGGTAGCGGACCGCTACCCTCTCCCTCCCTTGTAGCGGTCCGTTACCCTCTCCCTCTATCGTAGCGGACCGTTACCACCGAAATGCCAACCCTAGTAGTATGCTCATAATTTGCTTCTTCAAATTTTTGGTTGAAAATGATATTTTATCCTCGGTACAGACAAAAAGAGAGAATGATAGCTCAGATTCTCGGTTCGATTTTGACGTCGAAATGGTTGACAGATCGGGTGAATCCGTAGTTGAACTCCACGGCGGGAGGCACCTAAAATGCAGTAATGATCACACATTTGAAATTTGAATTTTAAATTTTTATTTTTTTGAATTATTTTTTGTTTTCAAACACATTTGAAATTTGAATTCAATCAAAATGACAAATCAGGACTGGAAATCAACCAACCTTTCCAACCGGTGTGAAATGGCAGTTTTGCACGAACGTTGCGAACATGACAAATATCTCCATACGAGCCAGTGTTTCTCCTATTATGAATAAATTTTAGTTGTTGATATTATAAGACTAACCAAGACATGCGCGCTTTCCAATGGAGAAGGGAGTGATGCGAGGGTCCTGGAAAAATAGACAGAACAATTTAGTTATATGCATATTTTGCTGGTTGGAAAATGCACCTTTATGAATGCACCAGCACTATCAATGTGTCGCTCAGGGCAGAAAAAGTCTGGTCTCTCAAATTCTTTCGGATCAGCATGAACCATTGAGAATTGAGGAAGTACTGTAGTTCCGGTGGCAATACGGTAGCCTGAATGAGACGCAATGTTGATTGAGAAAATGATATTTTTATCAACCTTCAATCTGCGTATCTTGTGTGGTCTTGCGAAGGAAATTGATGGGAAGAACGTTTCCCAAACGGTAGATCTTCAATGAATAATTATATATTTTTTAAAAGTATTTTTAATTATTTATTGAGCCTTGTTTCAGTGCGCTGCGAGTCACACTCGTAAAAGCGATAAGGGAAAAGCTCTACGGTCAAAAAACCGGTTGCCTGCAGCAGTGAGGGGTAATATCTCGTCCAACTCCTCTCCTTTCAACCGCGTTCGTGGTGTAATGGTCAGCATGGATGCCTTCCAAGCATTCGACGGGGGTTCGATTCCCCCCGAACGCAGAAAATTGTTGACATTGTTTTGATTTGACAATAAAATAATGCAAAAGATTCTCTCTGGCCGGGAATTGAACCCGGGTCTCGCACGTGACAGGCGCGGATACTAAACACTATACTACCAGAGATGAACTGGAGAAGGCTTGAAATGTACACCTTACATTTAGACAACACGCATTATACCTCTTGCAAGAACGCACATGTGTACGGCAACTGCTTCTGGTCGTCGTTAACGATTCTCTGAATAAATTTATCTATTTTTTTCTCATAATTTGTCTGGGAAGCACTCTGATTTGTCAAATTCGTAGGCATGTTATATCTGCCTTGAAATTGTTGTCAAATTTCTTATATTCTTTTGCAAACATTCTATTATTTCCTATGAATGAACAAAATGTCAAGAGATGGATATTGTAAAAAAAACACCACCTCACCATCTTATTCATTGGTGTTTGATATTATTTAAGTTTTATATTTGTTATTTACCCTTTCTCCGATCACTTCATCAATTTCCTTCTGCAATTTCCTCTGCACATCGGGGTGGTTGACCAACTCGAGACAGCACATGCGCAGAAGGCCCACAGTCGTGTCGAAACCTGGTGAAAGATCAAAGATCAGCCGAAAAAAATCTGTTTTTAGACGCTATCAGGGACGATGTTTCCTGATCGGAATGAGCTTATTGTCGTTTGATCTCACATTAAGAAAAAAAATCCCTCTTTACCTGCTCCCCAGATTGTAGCTGCAGCATTTTTCATCTGGTCAAAGTGGAAGTTGCCTGGAATGAAAAGTAATTTTTAACTATTAGAACCGGAGTGATGATACCCATGGGTTTGCCAGCTTCCTCATTCTTCTTCATCTCCCGTAGGAATGCTTCGACGTAGGACGATGGCTGGTTGTCGGGATTGAATGACTTCTCGGTGGTGCAGATTGCCTAAACATTAGTTTGATGTATTGCTAATTTATATTTAATCGTTTTTTGGTTAACTGAAATGATAAGAAAACCAGAATAGAGAGAAAACAAGGTTATCAAAGATATCTCACATCCACAGTCATTGCATTGCTCTTGTCCAGCATCGTTTTCAGCTTCTTGATCGGATTCCCGAAGAGGAATTCGATCTTGCGAAGGATGGGAAAGAGCTCGATGAACATCATGAAGGGCCCGGCCATCAGGGGAATCGACTGCAATATGTAGTTATTTCATAGAGGTATCTTTGAGATAAAAAAAATCTTGTAATCACTAATCATAGATGTTTCAATTGTTATCGGGACTTTGAAACTCAATCCTTTCTAGAATAGAAATTGAAGAAAATGTTGGGAAGAAAACAGTCAATTGATAATTTAGCGAGTAAGAAGGGTAACTAACATCCTGCTGCAATTTCCTGTAAGCTGGAACAATCTCGTTATCAAAATCGAGTGTGATACCGAAAGTGACGTTCCATACGACGTTACCGATGGATTTCTGTAATTTACTGCATCATTTTATTTCTTTTCGATTCCCCTATTCTATGATAATTTAATTCTTAACTACGTTTTGAAAGAAAATGATCAATAGGAAACAAACCATGATGTTCTCAGTCACATCAACAACAGCTCCTCCAGATTTCTTCCAGCGAGAAACCGTTTCCAGTGCGTAGTTGTGTACCGTGTCCTGATCAAATTAGTTCTATTCAACTAAAATTATGATATAATTCGAAGCGACAATATCGCAAATAATATGTTTTTATATGGAGTTATTACAGACCCAATAGCATCTGCTCTGCTCTGCCCATCACACCAGTTGAATAATGAGTGAAACATAACGAACGCGATCAGTGAATACCAAACCTCAAGAGCAGCCGAGCCGAATCCGACCTCGTGAAGACTCTTCATAGCAAATTTGCGCTGCTCCTAAACCTTTATTCGTGTAGTAATGACCTTGTTGGCAGCATTATGCTTGATAATTATTGCCGACTTGCCTTGACCATGTTATTGTCTTCGAAGACCAGCCCGTATAGCCCTCCGGACATGATGTCCATGAATTGTTCCGGATTTTTCTTCGCTGCAATTGATCTTTGATCTCTTTAGCTTCAACCTGATTGCCTGAGGAGCTGCTCTTCGATCTCAATTTACCACTCACCGAGGTAGACATCGCCGTTCTTCACAACGTGTTCTTGCAGGAGCTGCAAACAAAATTAATATTCAACACGTCAATTCGTTTATAACAGTATTTCCAATCGCTACATATATGAGGCCGTTCGCCTAAGGTTCAACAAGCCCCCGCAGGGGTCGGGAACAGGTAAAAAATCGAAAGGTCTAAAAAGTTGGCCGTAGGGGTTATTTTTGATCCTCTACACGATGGGACACTCGATTTCGCAATATGTCCCCTCCCCGCTCCAGAGGGGGCACCCCCCATTTTGGCCAAAAACGTGTTTTTCGAGTTTTTCTCGCCGCGAAGTGCCCAAAATGGCACGAAATCTCGCGACCTAAAACAGAATTTTGTGCTCTATCTCATGGTTATATTGATTTATCATGATTATTTTTCGTTTTCGAGAAAAGGCCGATTTTTGACCCAGAGGATAGCGCAAGAAATCCCTTCAGGAGTTGATAGAGCTGGTTCTGCTGATCATTTTGGTATATTGGACTAAGGTTTTGAGTTTACATATTGAGGTTTCCGGGGGGTGGAGCGAAAATGGGACACAAAAAATTGTCGCGAATACCCCCGTGTTGGTGCTCATTTTGTAGAGCTCGTTGAACTGATAATTTTTTGTGTTGGACTTTTTCTTGGAAACGTTTCCTTAATAAATTACAATCGCTCAGATAGGCCGTTGTCGCGTGATGTCCGATAATCACTTTTTCGATAGTTGTTACTTCTTAAGGAAACGTTTCCAAGAAAAAGTCCAACACAAAAAATTATCAGTTCAACGAGCTCTACAAAATGAGCACCAACACGGGGGTATTCGCGACAATTTTTTGTGTCCCATTTTCGCTCCACCCCCCGGAAACCTCAATATGTAAACTCAAAACCTTAGTCCAATATACCAAAATGATCAGCAGAACCAGCTCTATCAACTCCTGAAGGGATTTCTTGCGCTATCCTCAGGGTCAAAAATCGGCCTTTTCTCGAAAACGAAAAATAATCATGATAAATCAATATAACCATGAGATAGAGCACAAAATTCTGTTTTAGGTCGCGAGATTTCGTGCCATTTTGGGCACTTCGCGGCGAGAAAAACTCGAAAAACACGTTTTTGGCCAAAATGGGGGGTGCCCCCTCTGGAGCGGGGAGGGGACATATTGCGAAATCGAGTGTCCCATCGTGTAGAGGATCAAAAATAACCCCTAGGGCCAACTTTTTAGACCTTTCGATTTTTTAACTGTTCCCGACCTCTGTTGAACCTAAGGCAAACGGCCTCATATATTTTTTGGCAATTTTCACGACGATTTTATCAGAAAATCTAAATGGATAGTCAGTCTCTGTTTATTATTTCGTAGTTTCGAAATAAACTCACTTGATGATCACCAATCACTACCATCGGCACGGGCAGCCATACGGTAAAGACGCGACCGTATCGAGCCTTCCAGTCGAGAAGAACCTGCAATGACCATCACATAAACAGGGAGTTCCATTTTCATATGAATAATTAGCCTCCTGATTCTGCGACTATTTTAGGCATATCTAAATTTCTTGCAATATTGCGAGGAACCAAGTGGAATTTAAGGCATTGATGAGGATTTGAAGGCCTTTTTACACTCACATTGTCGAGATCCCATCGAAACGAGAGCATGTTGCCGATGAGAGGAAGGGGTGGAGGACCGGGAGGAAGACCTGGAGATTTTTTGATCGATCCAGAAATGAATTTCAATCAAAAATCATGCAGAGTTAGTATCTTTTTAAATCAAGAATTTCTTAGCTCACCCAGTATTCGATTAATGCCAAAATAGTAGATGACGACAGCGATGACGAAAAGAAGGACAACCAACATTCTGAATTGATGAGTTCGAATGAGTTTCAGGGACGAATGAAAATGAAGTGAGGATGAGATTTGACGCTGTCGTTTCCACCCATATTGTAAAATAACACAAATCACAAAATTTTGAGAAACAGAAGTAGGGACCACCATCACTTTTCATAATTGTGCGCGCACGCGATGTCCATTTATACAAAGGGGAGGAAAAGGCCGCGGGTTCTGAATTCACAGGTGTTTAGTACAGCATGTGAAGTAACTTTGCTGAGAAAATTAGCAAATTATGTAGGCGTCCACTCTTTTTATAAACAAAAATATCGAAAAAATGACGTCACGAAATGTAAATACATTGTTAGAACCGCTCTAATTTCGTTCAATGGAGAGGGCCGCGACTTTTGACACTTTCCAGTGATAGTCTAAGGTTAGGGGCATACCATATCCAAAAATTAGACAATTCTGTAGGCGTCCTCGAAATTTGCATAGTGTCAAAATTTGAGTCGGGGAGTGATCTTTGATCTCTTATGCAACTTGTGGACGCCTACAGAATTGGCTAATTTTTGGATATGGTATGCCCATAACCTTAGACTATCACTGGAAAGTGTCAAAAGTCGCGGCCTTCTCCATGTTCTCAATCTAGATCGCTTTGAACTTTGTTGTCTCTCGTTTTTGAAAAACGGGTTTTTGAAAAATTGTGATTATCTCGAAGCCCGTTAAATTAAACTAGGTCTTATCTTCACAAAAAATGATTCCATACGTCAGTTTAATAAACTGAGATAGAAATTGGGTCATGATTCTTTGATTTGCATAATCGATGGTGGTCCCTAAAACAGAAGGAAGAAAAAATTGTGGACCGGTTCATGAACTGATCTCCCAAGTCCACTTTATATCAAACCGCTCAGCATGATCGTAGCTTATCAGCTATTTCTTGTCTTATCGTGAATAGAGAACTGACGATAACACACGTATCATCCAATATTCACACACGATCTTTCACGGGTAGAGAAGACGAGGGATCGGGGGAGTTGAGGAGAGTAGCGGAGTAACACTCCATAGTTATTGGCCGATTTCTGCATAAACGAGACACCCACCAGGCACTGTGCGTTATCATGGGATGATCGCCCCGATTTAACTTTTATTTGATCGGTCTATAGATGTAGGAGAGGTTAGAGAATGGGTAGAGGCGAGAGGTGGGAGGGAAGAAGGAAGTGTGTGTTTGACAGGCTACAGATTGAGCATTGCGGAGGACCTTTTAGGAATAAGATCGTGATCGCATAAATTCCTTCACGAAGTGGAATCAATTTGATCCACCATAATCATGTATTAAAGATTTGGAAAATGCTTTCAACGATATTTTTATCGAATACGTGTACATAGTGGGAGTTATGTTGATTCTATGAAGTGGGTAGAATCACGACTGGCTGCGTGCTTGTTGTACTGAAATGAGTGGAATTAGATCTGACTTCTTTGAAAGCGATTGCTGGCCTTTTAAATACTTTGGTGAATATTTTGCCAATTAGGTAGCCTATTATTTCCTACTTTTCTAACTAATAAGAATGTATTTATATGGTACTAACCTGACCGGGGTTTACACCAGAGCGATCTGCATCAGCACCACGTCATTCTTGCAGCGCATGGGCTCGGCGAGCAGTGCGGCCTGTAACAGTAAGCATGAGCATAGCCGATTTATATCGAAATATATAATCCGTTTCTCCATTTTAGATACTCTCTCGACACTCCTACGCCGGTGAATACGTAATACTATATACGGAAATTTGGAACACAGAATACAGAATTCAGAATACGCGTATCAAATCTTCTATTAATTTAGGCATAAAACTAACGACGACAGCCAGTTTGCGTTGAATGAGAGTGAGTCCGGAGTAGCGTATGCCAAGATGACGGCAGATGAAGTCTGCAGTCTCCAATCTCATCATTGATGCCTTCTCACACTTCCATTCACCATCCAGGCAGAAAGTTATGATGAAGTCCGACGATGCTTGTCCGTAGACAGAGGCATTCCACTTCTGCAGTGAGATTAGATTATCTCTCGAGTTCAGAGATCAAAGATCAGCGTATGCCTTGAACTGATTTTTTTTATAGAGACAGAGCGAGAGAGTTTGGAATAATGGAGAGATCGTTACTTATTAGTTGCCCCTGGTCTGGACACTACTTGAAAATCCCTAATTCTGCTTGGGCCAAAGTTGGGACCGCACTAGTGTGTGGTTCCGCAATCGAACGTGCGACCGTAATCTATCGTACCTCTCTGGCGAGACGTTTGCGGCGCTCGAGCGAAGCACGAAGGGCCGGAGCGATATCTCTCATTCAACCGATTGGAGGGAAACGAGGGGGAGAGAATGAGCGAAAGATTACTCGGAAGACAAATGAATTGATGTAAATTGATCAATAATATTCTTCGTCTCTTCCCTCAATAGATGCAAAAGCAACATCACGTTATGCACGGATGTGCACGTTTGACAGTTCCACAGTAGAGTGCGCAATACGGGTCGCCGTCTCTTCATTTCACACGCTCTCTCGCCTCTCTGACCGGTGAGAGAGCACGTGAAATGAAGCGACGGCGACCCGTATTGCGCACTCTATTCCACAGCTCGCACTTTTGCAGCAATCATCTATTCGTTGCTTGTACCAACCGAGAAACGAAAAATCTTTAAATATCATAATAATTGTAGTGAGAATGAATTCGGCTAATATCATAATTGAGATCATTCCTGCACAGACTCAACAATCTCTTCGTCAAGTTCGGCAAATCTCCCTGGGCATCGAAAAAACGGTAATTTGAGATTTTTATCCAATTCAGGAACGTAGTGAGAGTTATCCCGATTCGATTGAGTGGGAAGAATCAGGGACGGGTGCCCGATTGTTCGACTGAAATGAGTGGAATTATAAATACTTCTATAGATTCGGTGAATATTATGAATTTTTAGGAAGTTAGATTCATATTATTTCCATTTGTTTTTGCTAATTAAAATATATATGTTCTAACCTGATGATGCTCACACCAGAGAGATCTGCATGAGTGAGACATAATTCTTGCAGCGGAGAGGCTCGGCCAGAAGGGCGGTCTGTAACAGTAGGCATGAACATAATCTATGTCTGTCAGAATGAAGAATCCGCCTCTTCATTTCACATGTTCTCTCGTCACTCCGACGACTGTGATCGAGTAAGCGAAATTAAGAGTATGCAGTGGTGCATGCCAATCCACGGCAATAGAATCTATCGAATCTAATTTGAATTTTTGGTGCAACTAACCACGATCGCCACTTTGATTTGAATGAGCCAATCGTTGCGGGAGGGAAGGCCGATAAGGCGACGAATGTGGATGGCCGAGTCCTGGCCCATCGCCGACGCCTTCTCACACTTAAATTCACCGTCTTTGCAATATGTAATGACGAAGTCGGAATTTGCCTGTCCGAAGACAGAGTCTTCCCATTGCTGAAATAAGATCAGATTATCTCTTCATTTCAGAAATCGAAGACTCCATTTTTCCATATGTCTTGAATTCACACACGAAAAATGGTAGTTAATCTACCGTAGGATTGAAGGTTCGCTATCGGAAATCCAGACCTTTTCTTGCGCCACACAGTAAGAAAAATAAAAATATCTAGCGCGATGGAGAGATCGGTATTCCACGCCTAATTATGCTTGGGTCCAAGTTGGGGCCGCACCCCAAAGTATGTGGTTCCGATACCGAACGTGCGATTGTAATCAATCGTACCTCTTTGTTGTTGCGCTTAATAAGCTCGAGCGCAGCGAGGCGGGCCTTCGTAATGTCTTTCATTCAACCGATTGGAGGTAGACGGAGGGGTGAGAATGAGTGAAAGATTGCGAAGAAGAGAAATATATTGATGTAAATTGAATACTAATATTCTTCGTATCTTGCCTCAATAGATGGAAAAACAACATCACGTTATGCACGCACATACGAACCAGTTTGACGTCCTGTACAGTATCACTGCTGCAACATACCTCCATCAGTAATCCTCTGTATAACTATCACCCCATGTAGCAGCCGATTCCCGAAGAACATTAATTATTTCATTTTTTGGAATCGTTTTATAATGTTATTATTCGTGCTATGAGCCATGCTATGCTTTAGATACGAGAGTTGGGAGCGTCGTAGGGAGAGTGTGCTGTGGCCACAGATTGGGCAATGAGGAGGACCTTATAGGAATAAGATCATGATCACTTCAAATTCCATCACGAAATGGAATCAATTTGGAAGATCGTAGATTATTTTTAAATTATTTGCAATTGCTGGACCAATTCAATTGTAATTTTTTCCAAATCCATTTATTCATCGGTTTTCAATAAAAAAATCAAAAATCCAAAAAAACAATAATTAATGACTAAGTTGATTATGATTTCGTCTAATACTTGTGATCATTCCTGTTCAGTCTCAACCATTGCTCCGTCTAGTTCGGCATATCTCCCTGGGCATCGGCAAAACGGGCATGTCAATGTATCTTTCTGTTCAATTGCCGTGGCTTTTAGTTCTGTAGCACACGCGAGACAGAGAACATGACCACAATGGGAGAATACGGCCCTTCGACGAGGGGAATCCGAGAGGCAGACGGTACAGGCACGCGAGAATCCACTTGTAGGGGTGGCACTAAAATTTAAACTGGCAAAATTGAAATTTAATATTATCTATGCTCACCATTGTTCATTCTTTTCCTCAAATAAAGGCACGAATCCTCCATCGACCATGCACATCACACAAAATGTGCTCCCGTATGTTGAAATATTCTCCGAAGCGAAACCTTCAGCGCAATCACGACAGATAACGCATCCACAATTAGTGTAGACGACTCTTTGTGACGGAGCTTTGTTGGCGCACACGTGACAGGTGCGAGAGACGCGAAGATTTTGTGTGGCGCTGGAAAGGAATCGTATTTCTAATTTTATGAATAACGAGTAAAGCCAACCAGTATTCGTTTTCCTTCACCAGATTCTGTACGTATTTGCGAAGACCCTTCGGCGTTATGAACCGATCGAGTTCGTACACAAGCCACACGTATTTCCTTGCCAAACTAGCAATGATCGATGAATATTCTGGACTAGCGTGCTCAATCTCGTTATCGTCGACTGTAATGCAGCCGTGCGCTTCCTCGATTTCCCCCAACGCTGCATCATGCTTCTCTCGGTATTGCTGCAGCACGACCGCATGACCTTGCTGCAGATCCACTCGAAGTTGCTGCAACTCCGCTTGCTGCGACTGCTGCAGCCGACGTAAATCTTCTTCGTGTTTCAGCTGCAGCTGCTGCAGTTTCGAGCCCATTTCCTTTTGTTGATGCGCTTGAGTTCTCTTGCAAAGTCTGCTGTGCAGTTGACGAAAGCTTCTGAAAGAAAAACCTCAACTTATTTAGAAAATAAAATATATAAAATAAGCCCGGAAAAAACTGGTCAAAAAATGGCTTACAATTCGAGTTCGAAGAGTCCATCTTCATAGTTGACCATGGTAGACATTGAAATCGGTGCTACTGAGTGATTCGTGAATGGTAAGTTTTGGCTGTATACAGATTCTGAATTGGACACGCCCAGTATAATTTCTTTTGTTCTATTAGGAGGGCATCCAGCGGGTATTACATTTTGACACGAAGTTGTTTCTTGTTCCGCGCGTCACGAAATTGCTATTAAACTATGGCGGCGTTTAAAACAAATCATTAATTATATAATTGGTGCTTAATGAACGCAAAACCATCCCAGAAATCATGTTTTATCATTAAAAACTAAGAAAAAAGAGCGAAATAGGCGGATATCGCGCGGCAACGGTAAACCTCGGCCACTTTTGCCGCGCGATCGTTTAAATTGTCGTTCCGTTACGCGCGTATCATTTTAAAAATGTGATATGATGTTGTGGATCAAGAATTATGATAGAGACACTTTTGTAGGACTGAATATTTATTTATGACATTATACACGAATAGTGTGGATACTGCAAATCTTAAAATAAAAAGTTGACTATGAAGATAAAAAATAAAGCAAATCTTTAACATTGCTTTAACAACTAATTCAAAAGAAAATATTCAAGCAACCATTTTGTATATCCTGTGTGTGGCTTCGGTTCCTCAATATGCCCAGAAGATGCGCTGTTTATTTCTATAGGCAAGTCGACGCCCTACATACACGCGGAAAATCTTGATCAAATATTTTCTGATTTGATTTTTCATTGATACTCTTTCTTTCTTCCGAATGATGAGCCGTTGCAATTCTTCAAACTCTGGTATTAATTCAAATGACTTGAGTGTAAGTTTTATTTTCACAATGATTTCGATAATCTTCTTATTAGCTGCACCAACTTCTTGATTCGGTCATTGAACATCGTAGAGAGGAAGAAAGACGATTGTCTCATCTTTGGAAAGAACTAATGGAAGATCAAAGCAAGCGATTGACTGTCAATAACTTTGAAATTGAGGTAAACACGGGAACTTTTGCTGTCCTTCAGACAATTAATGTCTTTTATATATTTTATCTGTTTTGAACTTTTGTCTTTGGGATAAAATTGAAACTTGGGGATATAATAGAGTTTGCAAAAATTACAGAAAACTCGCAAAAACTATTATCATATACATCCCAATGAAACATAATTCACGATGAACATCGACTCTCTTGATGACTTGACGATGTGGTTCGTGTTGTATGTTATAGAGACGTATCCACAAAAGCCGTTTTCATCCGTATCCTATCAAATCGAGGGAAATGTAAAGTTTTCTTGTTTTCTTCAGTATTTAATCCAGATTCATTCCAGAATACATCATATTTTTCATTCTCTAAAGAGATAGAGTGGATTGCAGAATTTCTGAGACCTCTCGCGCAAAGGACCCAATTCGCTAGAGGCAATTTCAACAATCCATTTACAAGATTCCACAACATTGAAAGGAACGCGGAAATCAGTAATCAATCAGTTTATTTCTTATATCCTAAATTTCTGATTAATATTACCCTCAGAATCTGCGAAATTTGTTCGAATCCGTTCTGGAAAACCACAAAAATGAAACTCAAAAGCTGTTTAAGACTTGCGAAATACTGAAGGCTTCGCCTGAATACAAATTTGGAAGCAGCTTTTGCGCTCTTCTCAAATATGTGAGCTAATTCAAAGTTAGAGACAATGCTAATCTTCGTACTTACACATTTCGAATATTCACAGGAGGAGAATGAGGAGGTTCGATACTTGATGGGCTGGAGACTTGATTGTTCAGCACTGGTTTTTGAGTGTTTGACGACTTACGCATCGGCACGCAACATTCCCATTGCATTTGTGTCCCAAAAAGTAAACCTTTTCGTCTACTTTGTTTTTTTTTCAATAGTGATATATCATATATTATATATAT
>LS485241.1:117471-130694 GCA_900490705.1 Pristionchus arcanus
TATATATTTATGTCATCGGTAACTTGGTTACTTCAGTTTCAGCATGGCATGATTCAATTTGACATGAAATGCGAAGACTTTGGAGACGTGCTAAAATATCTTAAACCATTCGTGCAGAGGACTCGTTTTGACAAAATTCAGATTAACTTTCTTGACTCTGAAATTCACACTATCTCGGATCTCATGGAAAATGTCTCTGTGAATCGTATTGAATTTTTCCCGGAATTCATTCAAGAGGATTTGTATGTTTTTAAAATTTATTTAACCATTTTAAAGTCTATTCCAGTATTCTCCTGTTTCAGTGAACTTTGGCTCGAACTGGTGAAGAAAGTGAAACCGGCTAGAGTAACGTGCGGTCGAATTGAAAGCATACGAGGTATGTTGGTGATATCCTTTCACAGTTCAAAGATAATGCAAAATTTAGAGTCCGCCGATTTTCTGTTCCCGCTATCATGCATCGTTGATTCGATCACACTTGTAAATGAGGCATATATTGACAAGAGTCCGTTACCGCTGTCAACCATCAAATATATGCTGCAGCAAAAATGCACATACCTCGAAATTAATGATAATGCAACGTTTCTGTCAGGCACCGATGCTGAGGAACTTATTCAAGTAAGGATTGGGACAATTTTCGTTACATAATGGTTTTTTTTAGATCGGTCATCATCTTTCTAAAAGAATTACACTCAAAACAATTACGAAATCTGATGATTTTGAATGTCAAATTGGAAATTATTCCATTAAAGTGTACGAGCAAAAGTACATGAAGATTCAACATCTAGATTTTTAACCTTTTCTATCATTATTTGTGTTATTGTATCCTTTCGATGATGTGCCTCTTTTTGTGATTTTTTTATTGAATAAATGATTTGTACTGAAAAAATTGGTGTATATTGCAAATCTGGAACGTAAGGGACCATATAGACTATTGAAAATTGACCTTAGCTCTTTTTTTTCTTGTGCCAGCGCTCATCCAATTATTCGGTGGTAAGCATGTTATATTTTCGCAATGACCAATGACCACGACGAGCACTAGTAGCGAACAGGCTGGTTTGAAGGAATGCTTCAGAAGGCAATCCATGCGTTTAGTCGATGGCTGTTAAGTCTCTAAGTAGTCCATCCAGCAGTCTTCCTGAATGATTCCTCTATTGACGGTGGATCACTTGAGATGGTTATAATAGAATCAGTCCTGGGTCCTCCTCTTGATGATCCAACATAGATACATAATATACTATTATTTTTCTCCGCTATACGTGACCCAGCGTTTTACAGCCCACTGTTTAGAATGAACTCTGTTTAGACTTGCGTAGTGACTATAAAGCAGCAGGGAAAGGATAACGCTTCACAGTGTTTCTCTTGATCGATTCAATGATGTTAACAATTCTTCTTCTTTTCTTCCCTCTCCAATCAATATATTCTACTAATCCCGATGATTCTCTCCCAGTATACATGAGGGGGTTGAATTGGAATAAAGTTGAGGAGGTTTTGAAGTGAGCTCTTATTATTTTTTGACTTCATCATGGTCGCTTTTCAGAGAGGATCTCCGTTTACCTGATGCTGTAAATCCAATCAATTATGCAATTGAGTTGTCAGTGAACGTAAGAGACCATAAAGGGGCACAACTATCAAATTTTAAAGGTAGTTTGAAGTATTAAATGAGTAGGTTTGCTAATTCAAATAGGTACCGTAACTATCGAGCTCGAGTTCACCAAATCGACTGATAGAATTGAATTGCATTCGAATGGCCTGAATATTGAGAAGGTTAGTAATGAACTAGGATAGCAGTGAATACAACTATTATGCTTAGGTTGACATTCTTGAATTTGTTGTAATGGAATCTTCTCCAACCATTACTAAATTTTCGATTAATCAAGAGCGAGAGACGATTTTGGTTCACTTGAATCGAACGGTCAATAAAGGAGAAGAATTTCTGTTGCAGGTCTTTTTAAATGCAATATTGTACACTTTGTTTTTTTCAGATCACTTACACTGGCGTTGCGATTATGAACGAATATGGGCTTTATGAGAACTGGTCTCAATTATAATCAATGATCATATCAAAAGAAATTTCGCAGGGATCCAAAATTCAACAAAACATTGGACACGAATGGAGCATTTGTTCTAGCTACTAATAACTTTCCCACTGGTGCTAGATTTTGGTTTCCTTGTTTTGACGAACCTCAGAGAAAGGTATGAAAAATGTAATTATTGTAGCTTACCGGCCATTGGATACAGGCAACGTTCGAGCTTCGAGTAAATCATCCGAAAGGATTGAATGTTTATTCAAACACGGAAATAGAGAGAACTGAGCAAGATTCGAACAGGTTTAAACAGAAATTTAGGATTATAATTGCAATCATTTCAGCATTAGAATAACTACCGTATTCGCGAAATCACATATGCTATCGACTTATCAATTAACTCTTTCCGTTAATCATTTTCCCGTTGAAAATCTTGGACAACTGCAAGGCTACAAGAGGGTATCAATGAGACTTATAAATTAAAATCAGAATCAACTTTCTTAGGCGCGAGTTATATCTTCTCTTAACAATCCAGAGGGAAAGCTTAAAGAAATCGAACGGGACATGATTAATTTTAATTTGGAACATTTGAAGAATTCAACATTACAAGACCATTTTAATGGGAATTTAGGTAGGATCATTGAATTTTTTTTTGAATCAATCCAACTTCTGTCAGATATCATAATCCTGGATGGGACCCATATCTTTACTGTTAATCCGGGATTGATTATCTTCGGTAGATACAACTACTTTGCCGATTTCGAAAGAAATAGAATGTATCCTAAAATTCCCATACCACCCATATCAAACTTTACCAACTTGGTATGTTATTATCTGAACAAAAAATTGAGAGTTGAAACTACTTTCAGATTGTTGGCAATCAACTATCAGTACTTTCAATTGATCAAATATGGATTAACGATATGTTCGGAATGTTTTACGCTAAAGAACCATACTATTCAGTGAAATATCTTGATAATCATGCCAATTATAATTCATTTAACAGAATCTTCGCATGGTCGAAAGCATTCCGCAGGAAATATTTTACTCATCATTGCACGAGAATCCGCTCAAAAATGATTTCACTACATTTGCCACTACGACTAAACAATTTCTGGCCGCCAAAAAAATGAGCCAGCATTGAAAGTAATTTTAAAAAAATTCACTGCATTTAGAAGTAAAATTCAGGCTTCGCAATTGATGAAAGTGATAGATCGTATGTGCCCAGCTGCCAAAACAGCTTTTGAGGTTTAAAAAATAAAATTTTTCGAAAATAATAACTCTATTCAGGACTACTTGATTTTATATCGTGGAAAGAAAGCACATATTGATGTATTCGTGTACATAGTTTCGCAAGCATGCAAATCTGATGATATACGAGACATACTGAACGACTTTATTGAACAAGTACGATTTATTTCATCAGTCTTACACAGAATAGGATTTTTTTTTCAGCCGGGAAGAGCATTTCTGACAGTTACAAGACTTAATAACACAGTGGAAATTCGACAGAGTCGATATCTTTCTACGAGTTTCAATGAAAAACTACGAGATACAACGTATCCCTTTTTCAGTTTTTCGATTAATGAAATAATTTTCAGAACTAGATACACAATTCCAATTTTTGTCAATGTCGATGGCAAAGAGTCTATTAAAATTCTTCGAAAGAATGGTACTAACCAATACGCAGCTGATTAAAAAAATCGTTCAGAAACATCACTCAAATTTTCATTGGAGCAAAATTCAACTTTCTATATCGATTATCAGTATGATCGGCTATATTTCGTGTTTTACAAAGACTTTCTTCACTACAAAAACGTAACTAAAGATAAGCAGATAGAGCTGGTTTGTCAATAGAATTTAGCGATGAAAGTGTATTTTATTTGAAGCAATTAATGCATAGAAAGTCGTTGATTGCGGCCTTGGAACAAAGTGCCATTACATATGATGAGTTTGTTGAGCATGCGATGCACTATGTCAACCAATCCGTGTTCTTAATGTCAAATGTGGTATTATTTCCCTGATCGAATAGCTCTTTGATGCTCTTTTAGATCACATTATTTGGAGAAGACGCTTTATCGACATTTGTCCTCAACTTCCGATACACTGCTCCTGAGAGGTAAGTGGTCTACTTGAAGTAGTTCGATGTTCGTTATAATGTTAACTCCTTGCAGTTATTTGACCTCATATTGCCAGTCGGATAAACTTGACTATTCCATGAATTGGGATGAATTATTTAACAACGATACTTCGAGATATTGGCATTACCAATGGAATCTTGCATGGAATAGTTCACTGATTTATCTAAGCAATGATCGTAATATGGTCATGAAGATATCTTGCTTGAAAGAATGGCACAACTCCACTACTTATCTTCAGTAATTTTACGCGTCAAATCATCATTTTTTGCAACACTTCAGGTTTCTCGAGAAGAATTTCTTTGGAGATTCAACACAAATTCGACCAAGCTTAGTGAAATCCCTTGTAGAGCGAGTTGGAAATGAGGATAACTCTCAGTGGAAAGAACTTCATCAATTTTTCTTCAATAATGCCCACAATTTCACAGATCCGTAAGTACCGATTACCAAATTCAATCGTAGCTCGGAATAAGAGTCGCCGTCTCTTCATTTCGCATAGTCGTGGCTGGAGTAGCGAGAGAATATACAGAATGAAGAGACTCTTTTTTTCAACTATACAAGCCGTTATGTTCAGACGTTGGAATAGAAATGAGATTAGAGAGGGAATATATACGATTGGAGAGGGCGAAATGGCATGGTGTCGATGAGAAAAGATTGAGAATGGATAACCAAGAATTGACTCATATGTCTATGGATTTTTTGCACCCAGAAAAATATTGGTACTAATTGAATTATTTCTGATGTATCAATAAATTCCTTCTATATTGACACTTTTTTTTAAAGATTTTAAAAATATATTTACCATACAAAAAACATTTTCATTTATTTGTTTGATATTGATTTGATGTAAAACATAATTTCATACATATTTTTGGATTGTCTACGTCTTTGCATTGCGATTTATTGAGAAAGGAAACATCGATCCAGATTACAACTCTTGAGGGCACTTTACGCTCTTCAGACAATTCCACGCTGCTGTCAGATTCTTTCTCGGTTTGATGACATCATCGAGTTGAAAGTGCGTGTTCTGCATGGATAGAGTCGGTCCGTCTTCATCGCAGTCCGTGATCTCGGTCTGCAATTAATAAATAAAATAATAAACATAAACAAATAATAAGTGAACAAGATCTACAAATGTATGTAGGAAGCTGGATAACAATTTTATAAAGCATTTATAAAATATAAGTAAGAATAAATACAAATTATCTGTTTCTAAAGGCGGATTTAGTTAGTAAATAATTAAAGTACACTAACATAACGATGAAAGGCGACGTCCACCATCATTTTGATCTCACCGACATCGCTCGCCACGGCGCCTGTCAGGAAGGCGTCCTCCACTTCGAATACCTAAATTAACTATGATAAATATTTGAAAATAGATGCATAAAATGAAAAATAGAATCACACCTTGTGCTCCTTCATTCTGTCCACAATCAGCTCGAACAGCCCCCGGTTCATCGCGTAACCTGTAGAGTTCAAAATACGGGTAATCGTCTCTTCATTTCACACACTCTCTCACTAGTCTGGCCGGTGAGAGAGCACGTGAAATGAAGAGACGAGCATCCTTAATTCGAACTCTAGTAACCTGGTCCATTGCAGTAGGCGGGCATACGATCGTACGGATAGTCCGACTCGGGAATGTACCTGAATCATACTTATGAATTACTTGTGAAAGCTGTACAGTCATTCGTTTTCTCTTTGCGCAACTTCCCCTGTTTCCAGATACGCTTACCACTCGTGACCTCGTGCAGATAAATTACAATTATTATTCATAATAACCAACCAGGGATTGCATTTATCACGGACTGGTGCACTTGAAGGAATGCTAAAGCAGGCGAACCAGGGACCACTGAAAATTCGTTTATTGGTGACAAAAATTGATTGAGACACATACATTATGAGCGATTTCAGTAAAGATAAATCTTACCTTTGCGCAAGCTCGTATTTGCTCAGATAAGTGTACAATCTATCGATGTGCACTACCGTGTCCGAGTCAACCTTGGCAACGAAGTCGGAGCGCACTGATTCCTTGAGCCAACGGAAGCCGGCCTCGATCTACAATATTATGAAAAATGTGGGTAAATTCTCTGCGGATCTGGGCTGGATGTGGTAAGCGCTTCTGTACGTTCTTCTCCGCCTTTAGTGTTGTAATTTTTCACCTTGTAGACCATGTTCCTGTACGAATCCTCGACGTCGACTTGAAGGAGATCACCGTAGAGATCAGATTCTTCCTCGAGCGCGGACGATCTTCCAAGAAGGAAGACGACGACGGATTCCTCCATCTGAATGAGAAAAGATGCAACCTATTCGGCAAATGGGCCATCTGAATCACTTGATGTATATATCCGTGCCTATACCCGTAACGTGCTATTTTTCGGGGTTGTACATATTAGGTTCTAAATGAGATATGAGATGGCGTGCGAAATGGAGAGGCCATTTTCCGAAGCAATTTTCTTGGTGTAATTAGAATGGAGGGTATGTCACAGGCGTAAGAAAAATCTCGTACCTCCTGCATTTTCGACTCCTTCCTCGACGCCCACTGTCGTCTGATCTCATCTCGATCCTCCCTTTCGTACTCGGCACTGTTCACAATAAATTATTTTGTTTTTCAGGGACAGCCGGCCGTTCCGGTGGCCATAACTAGCGTAGTTCGCGACAACTTTTAAAAACAATGAAACATATTTACCTGTTCACGAGCAACACCAGAATATACGTCTTGTCAAGGTTGACGATGGAAGGAGTGCGGAGAACGAGGCTGAAGTATACAATATTTAGAAATTAATGAAATATGGAACTCGCCTGGCAATCGATGTTGCCCAGAACTAGAGTTCGAAATACGGGACGGGTAATTCGGCCTCGCACCGGGTCGCGCGAGTGAAAAATGAGAAATGGAATTACCCGAGACTTTTGTGTCAAATCGCTCAATTACCCGAGTCCAGGGCAAATTTCGCAGCAGTAAAGCAGCCATTCAACCATCAAATCAACATAAAATCAGACGCAATCTCAGCCTCTAACATAACTTTCAATTCTCTTTCGATTGATGTCAAAATTAACACTAAAGAGTAAAGTTTAATACGGGATATCGGAAGGTTAAAAATGGTCATTAGGACCGGATTTTTGTGATGAATGCGTTCCATTTCAATAGGCTCGACTACCTGAATTGAAATCATGCTAAAAAAGTTCTTAAAATGAAGTTCATACCTCAAAAACTGCCGAAATCACAACACTTGCAACTTTAAATTGGGGAGCAACCACTCACTAGAGGGTGGGGTGGTAGAAATGATGATGAATAGCTGTCTCACGATCCAAATTGCTCGAAAACGGAACTTTAAACGACCGAAAACGAGCACTTTTGCCTCTCTGGACTCGGGTAATTGAGCGATTTTGACGAATGGACTCGGGTAATTCTCCCTATCATTCTTCATTGACGGGTACCCGTGGACTCGGGTAGTGCTGGATTTCGAACTCTACCCAGAACAACCATGCCTTTTTAGAATTACCAATAGAGAATCTGATAACTGTTTTTTTCTGATTATTTTACAAACAAATTCTGTTCAAGGTATTTTGCCCATATGACAGCATGATGATACCCGTAACTCATCCTACAATTTACCTGTTGATGGGCAGAGTGTTCACCAGCTGGTGCAGTGACTGATTGGCCGAAGGCGGATCGGGACAGGGATCAGTATCCACTCCTTCGGTTCCAATCTGAATGTGGGCGTTGAGAAATTGCGATAAGAATGAGAATGTTGCGCCAGCCTTGTATGCACTAGGTCTGTTGAGGCGAGATGTGTTTTTGTAATATCAGAGAAACTATTGCAAAATTTTCATAATTTTTGTTAATTGGCTTTCTTTAACTGCACTTACTGGATTTCCAATTGGGTCCTCCTCCAACGCAACAGCTCCTACGTATCCTGCCTCAGGAAGCACACGACAATCGGCTGCACTCGCAGCAAGTAGTGAGATGAGGAGTGTGGGCCGCATCTTGAAAATCAGTAATGAGTAAGGCTGACGATTCAAGGTGAACGAAATATGAGTAATGACGACTTCTAACAAGAAGTGATAAGTTTCGTTTCATGATTTCGCAAGGGCCGTCGGTCATTCCTAGCACAATACATGATAATATTCTCGAGATCGGATGAATCATTGGTTCGTAGTTATCCGCGCCTATCGCGTATTCTCTTCGATGAGAAGATTAGCAATGAATCAGCGGTGGATCTCTTCGTGATATCGCTGATAACGAATGAGGCTACGAAAGTGACTTATGAACAGCATTAAATGATTAACTGAGGCGTGCTGATTCTGTATGCAATGCGGGAGATTAACATTTCTATTTCCGGAAAAAGGAACCATGAATTTCGAGGAACTAATTTTTGCTGTTCAGACGGAATTCAAGAAGGAATCGACACTGGGCTATAAATACGAATCGACAAGCTATCTAATTCCTCTTTGATATTCAACAATATAGGATGAATACCTTCCTGAATGGACATGATTTCAGGAAACGTGAAATATGATGCAAGACTTACATTCTAAGCAGAAGCTGCACTGAATCACCCGACGATTCAGTGACCCAGCAACCATATTCGTGTAGATATGAATCACTCTCGAGATAACGAGAAGCGACAATGATGTATTTGCAAGGTCAGAGGATCAATTCTTGGATATAAAGTCGCCCTCAACTTTGCTCTATCACTCACCGACAATCTGCTCACAATGAAGAGTAAGTCAATTTTTTTTTACTTACTTCTTCTTATCAATTAGGTCGAGATAACAAGTTTATTTTGGTTCCACATACATTTTCAATATATTTTTGCAGGTGCTGCTCTTATCGTTGCCTTTCTTGCGTTAGCAGCAAATGCAGCCATTGTAGAGGGTCAGTTTTGTCATAATTAATATATTAATTTCTTTATTAATTATATACTATCAATATGAACATACTTTAATTTAGTAATTTTCCAATATATATTTTTTTCAGATTTCTTGGGACGCGTGACTGTTCCCACCGGACCGACCAAGAACCCCTACGCTCATGTGACTGTTCCTACCGGACCGACCAAGAACCCCTACGCTCATGTGACTGTTCCTACCGGACCGACCAAGAACCCCTACGCTCATGTGACTGCTCCCACCGGACCGACCAAGAACCCCTATGCTCATGTGACTGTTCCTACCGGACCGACCAAGAACCCCTATGCTCATGTGACTGCTCCCACCGGACCGACCAAGAACCCCTATGCTCATGTGACTGTTCCTACCGGACCGACCAAGAGACCCTTCAGACTCGCATAATTCTTATGACGATGTCCATAGTTGATAAACCTTGAATTTTCAAAACCTTTGTCGTATACGTTGCATCGTCAACATCGGCTTCCATTAAACAAAACAGAAGGGTAAAATGAAAGGTGGATGAATTGGCGGGAAATGCTCGCAAGTATGCACTATGACATACTTGTTCCGAATGTCTACTACTTGGAAGTTCTATTTCGCACTCACTTTCTGGAGTCCGAACTGTAATGATTATACTTGATATTCTCGATAGCACTTCACGTTTATTTTTAACACAATTCAACACACGAATGATTTTCGGTGTTATCAATGCGGCTGAGAATTATACTAATCTCAAAATAATTCATTAATTTTCAGCGATGGCATCACTGCCTAGCGGAAATTCGGACTTTGAAATCCTTCGGGGATCGATTGAAGCCATTCGAGTACTCGATTGCGGGTGGAATCTGCAAATATAAGTGTGTTTGAATAAATGTTGTGTTTACAATTTTCACAGAAAACTTCCATCGAATCTTCTTCGCTTTGATTACGCAAATGATGTATCTATGGCGAAAGGAAAACAGAAAATCACCTTTCCAACGGCAGCAAAATTGCAGTGCTGGACGAAAGTGGCGAGAAGAACGAACATTTCCATTCGAGCGAGTGCCTCGCCTGAAATAAGGGGAGGAATATGATATTTTGTTATTCAATGCAAAACCCGTGTACAATTGATTTTTGCCTGAAATAAGGGGGAAAATATAATTTTGTTATTCAATGCAAACCAGTGAATAATTTATTGAATAATTAATTAACCCTCACTGAAACTCACCGAGACACGCGCGTTTTCCGACCGAGAATGGGGTGATGCGGGGGTCCTTAAATTTTTATTCAAACTCATTGTCGGTCTTATTTGATTGAACCAATCTGCTACCTTTACGAAATGTCCCTCCGAATCCAAATGCCGATCCGGACAGAAGAAGTCCGGTCTCTCAAAGTCGGCTGGATCATAGTGAACCATCGAGAACTGCGGAAGGATCGTCGTTCCGCGAGGAATAAGGTGTCCTAAATGAGTGATATTCTATGATCTGAAAAAGTGACAGTGGATGTTCCACCGAGATAAATGCAAAAAGTCACATTGAATCATGGCATAAAATGATTGGAAGTTATTTAGCGGCAGCCGGAACCGATGTGAAAATATTCACCTTCAATCACCGTATCTTGTGTCGTTTTCCTACGGAACATGATTGGTAGGACGTTGAAATGGCGCGCTACCTCGAAATATATATTTATATTTACATTTTAATATAAATAAATTTTATATACTCTTTTTTTTGCAAAATTGATTTACCTCTTGCATGAAAGCATTGAGATAATGTAGTTGCTTGTTGTCTTCATAGCGGATGCGCTGAATACTCGATTGATCTTTGATCTTGTCTAAAGCTGATATTTAATCTTTACCCTATCCCCAACGACGTCATCAATTTCCTTCTGAATCCGTCTCTGCGCCTCGGGATGGTTGACCAGCTGCAGACAGCACATGCGAAGTGTGGCCACGGCAGTGTCGAATCCTGATGAAGTGTTCTATTTAATTAATAAATACATTTAAATCCAAGACTCATGCATCGCGTGGAATCTGAACCAGTAACCTTGACGCCGCACATCACATCACACAAACCCCTCTTCCTTCTACTGGAATCGTTACCTGCAGCCCACAACGTCGCGGCCGAGTTGAGCATTTGATCGTGGTGGAAGTTGCCTGAATTCCTTAATTATAATTGTGATTAAAATAGCAAACAATTTTGTACCTTCAGGAATCCCCGCCTCATCCCTCCTCTTCTGCTCGGCGAAGAATGATTCGATGTAGCAGCTGGGCTCGTTGTCCGAGTTGAAGGACTTCTTGGTGATCGCGATGGCCTGGCACGTATTGTTGCATAAAATATTGTTGACAGATGTCATTCTCCAAAAAAGGTGTTTGATCTAACATTTTACGAATCAACTAGCAAAATATTTTCATCTATGAAGTCACCTCCTCCAACATGGCATGCTCCTTCTCCACTGCTTCCTTCAACTTCCTCGTCGGTCCTCCGAACAGGAAATCGAAGTTGCGAATGAAGGGAAAGAGCTCGATGAACATCATGAATCGATTGGCGAGAAGGGGAATCAACTGAAACAATATAGTGAAGCCGTGGGCATTTTGACAAGGAAATAGTGTTTTTTTTTCGAAAATGAAAGTTAATTTGGAAACTAACAGCCTGTCTCAGCTTCCTGAACTCCATTGTGTTCGGATGGTCAAAATCGAGAGTGATTCTGAAGGTTATCTTCCAGATTACACTGCCGACTGCTCGCTGAATCAAAGGGTATAGAAGATAGAGGCGCACGTCAAGCGATTGTGCAGTCGTACTACAACGTGATGGAAGAGACTGGTGTGGCCGGATTTTAGAAAATCAACATTTCAATGCAATTGTTTTTTTCATGTTTTTTTTGCATTATTTTTTTTATTCGATGGTGAAAGGAATATTCTCACCATAATGTTCTCAGACACATCAATAGGTTCACCGCCAGAATTCTTCCATCGCACAACGATCTCTTGCGCGTAGTGGTAGACAAAGTCCTGAAGTTTTTTGAAGCATCGATTTTTGTAGTGAAGACTCTCCTTAGTTGTTTCAAGGCGGAAAAAGCTTTCATAATATTTTTTCGCACACTTCCTTATTGTATGAAGAGCAAACTCATTTTTGATGACACTTTCTAGTCTATCGAATAGAGTGACGGAATCTCGTTCCGTCTGATGTCTCATGTGCCCAGTATCTATTCGCATTATCACCTTAATTCCCCAAACACTAAAAGTGGCACTATAAACGTGCTTTTTGTCAAGGCGTTATCATTCGGGATGAGGAAGTAAAGCTATTTTTAAAAAAAGAGTCTCGAGATGTAGTTTCCAAATACCATCGTAAAAAGATGTCTAAAACAATCTTCTCTGTAAAAATTGATGTGCATATCAGACACAAATTTCATGCCCATTCTAAGACGTGACTTTAATCTAGTGACATTCAATTCGGTGAAAGGACACCGCTCCATCCCTTGTTTATGGACAACAGTGATAAGCAAGTGCGAAATATGGAAGAATAATGACCAGTATAATGACCAGTCGTAAAAATGGTGCGGCCACAATTATCGTTTGAATGCAAACCGTCCACGGGACTCGTTTGAATCGAACCGCTAAACCCTCTTGACATCGACACATTATTGAAAAAAATGTACAAATTTGTTTTCAAACCTCAACAGCCGCAGAACCGAATCCGACCTCGTGAAGGCTCTTGGCTGCGAATTTTCGTTGTTCCTGATCAAAAAAATTGGCTTATATTATACACATCAATTTTTTTTGTTACAATTTTCGGTAAAATTGTATTGATTTCAGTTCATTTTTTATCGAGCCAGGCCCGTCTATAATTGAGCATGCAACATACCTTGACCATGTCATTCGCCTCGAACACCAATCCGTACTGCCCGCCCGCAATGATATCCATCATTTGCTCTGGATTCTTCTTGGCTGAAAAGTGATCTTTGATCTTTGAATCTTTCCTCACCAAATAGTCAGCTAAAACCAACCGATGAACACATCACCGTTCTTGACCACATGCTCTTGCAGAATCTGAAATATATTATAAATTTTGTGTATTTATTTTGGCTCTGGTCCGTTTTGGGTGTCCCATCAAAGTTTCCTGGTCCCAAAATAGTTTCCTGGTCCTTAAAAAGTTTCCTGGTCCCCGAATAGTTTCCTGGTCCCATAATCGGC